>OY757931.1:80931667-80966667 GCA_963585895.1 Sepioteuthis lessoniana | reverse complement strand
ACTTAAATTTATAAATTACCTTAAAAGAGAAGAACAAAAATTCTTGGAATATGTGGACTAGTTTCAAGAGAGCAGGATACCTGATGGGGCAAATAGCAATTAGGGATGAGATATTCATGAATGACCCATTCAACCAATAGGGGTCGCTATCTGGCATGGACTGAAAACATCCAGATATTTTCGTTATCATAAATGAAACCGATAATCATATTCACATGAAAACACTTTTAAAAACAATTATTTCTAAAATTAATTATTCATTAAAAAACAACTGAATACAAAAATATTACTGTTAATAATAGGTTATAAGATGTCTTAAAAAAGAAGATAATCTAATAATAAGAATACAAATATACATTAAAAAAAAGAAAGAAAAATGCTGAAAAAGTAAATAGTTTGGTTTGGCTTGATTTACATTTATGGGATATCAAACATTGTTGGCTATTTAATGCCAAATCCTGTTTTTATATACATATTAAGTATATATGATTTGGTTTTGTTGGGTTTTGTGAAAAAAAAGTAAAATTAAGATATTATGCCTGAAGTTTTATTCTTTTATGAAGTAACAGATTTTAACGAATAAAATCAAAATTAAATAATTATTAGCAAAACTAACGACTCTGACTAAAGAGATATGGATCTTGTTTAATTAAGTTCTGTGTTGCCAATATGTTGATGTGAATAACGTTTAATGATTCACTATTCCATTCATAAAAAAAAATTGTACTAAGTAAATGTTTTAATATTGAAACTAAAACGATTTTATAAAATAACCCCACAAACACATATTTAGGGGCCAATATTTATTTTTTGCTACAAGGTCAAGCAAACTATGTGTTCATGCCTGTATACATGAATTCACAGGAATGCATAATGCAGGAATTAAGTCTTGATTATGAAATATAGAAATGGGTGAACAAAAATACTGCCCAGTACAACTGGTAAAATTGCAGATTATAGACGAACCTCTATCTAATGAACACAAAACATTTTACAAAATTAAATTGAGCTGAACAAATAATGGTGCTCTTTTTCTGATATCATGTGTCAGATAAAGCTATGATTATATACTATATGTGTACAGCTTTAATTGTTATAAATTACTCATCAGGGTCAGAGATGGTGAGATGTTTATTTTCAAGGCATGTAGTTTCTTTTCACTACCAGAAGACAGTGCTATGCTCAGAAAATCTGGGAAGAATTGAGACCATACAATCTACAGCATTGATGGGATCGGACCAAATACTGAGACAAGTCCGGGAAACCTGAGAAGATATGCTGTTACTTAGAGTCAAAAGAAAGACAACCTTATAATGCTAATGTGAAAAACTCACAAGGAGTAAAAGTGAAGATGTGAAAAGAAGGATAAGTACCTCGACCTTACTAGAGAAATGAAAAAGTTGTGGAACATGAAAGTGACGATTATATCAATTGTGATTGGTGCTTTTGGCACAAAAACGAAAGGATTATTAAAAGGCCTGGAGGACTTGGAATTTGGCGGACGAGTAGAGACTATCCAAATGACAGCGTTGCTGAGAACGGACAGAATATTGAGAAGGGTCCTGGAGACTTGAGGGAACTTGCTGTCACTTAAACTCCAGTGAAAGACCATCAGCTAAAACTGATGTGAAAAACTCTCAAGGAGTAAATGATAACAGTAATTTCGGAATATCGGAAGCGGACACCATTGTAAATGTGGAAATAAAAGACAAACTTTGAAAACAATTCCTTAGGAGAACGAGGAAACTACTCGAAACCAAACTACCTAGCCGAAATCTCGTTAAATGATTAAATGCTTGCGATATTTCCCTCGTAAAATACGCGGGACTATTCTCAAAGTTGACCAGAGAAGAACTCTAACAAATTGACCAGAGAATAAGTAAACTCATAATGATGCATTAGGCCTTACATTCCAGAGATGACGCAGGCAGACTGTATGTGAAGAAAAAAAAGGAGGAAGAGGACTCGCCAGCATTGAAGATAGTGTTGATGCATCGATAAAACAACTTGAAGACTACATAAAAAAAGTGCACAGGAAGACTGATTACAGCCACCAGAAACAATGCAGACAAAACAAACATCAACAGAACAAAAAAAGCAGAAAACAAAAAAGGGAAGCAAAACAAATATAGAGATAGTTCAAGAAACAAACAAGGGAAATCTCGAACAGGAAGATTTGGACCATGCTAAGAAAGGGGAACCTTAAGAGAAAAACTGAATCTCTTCTGATAGCAGCACAAAAATACACCCCATGAGGAATAACTATTTCATAGCAAGAAGAGACTAGACCCAAGAAAATAGCAGATGTAGACTCTGTGGTAATAGAGACAAAACGATCAATCACATAAGCGAATGTCGTCAATTAGAGCAAAGAGAGTATATAAGGCTAGACATGGCTGGATGGGCAAGGTGATCCATTCAGAGTTGTGTAAATAGTTTAAATTTGACCATATGAATAAATGGTGTATGAACAACCCAGAATTCATCCTGGCAAATGAGATGCACAAATTTCTCTGGGATTTTGAGATACAAACGGATCACTTCATCTCGGCCAGACGATCAGACTTAGTAATAGATAAATACCTAGACCTTGCAAGAGAACTGAAAAATCTATGGATCATGAAATAACGGTGATACTAATTGAAATTGGTGCGCTCGGTTCAGTCACTAAAGCATTGGTACAGGGACTGGAGGACTTGGAAATAAGAGGACGAGTGGAGACCATCCAAACTACAGCATTTTTGAGATCCGACAGCATACTCAGAAGAGTCTTGGAGACTTGAGGAGTAAAATCTCCCAAAAGAGTATAATAATAATAATAATAATAATAATAATAATAATAATAATTGGCTGTTACTAGAGAACTAAAAAGCTGTTAACAGAAATATCAATTGTTGATGGTGATCTCGGAATAATGATACCTACCTTGCAATTGCAGCCTGTACAAAATTTTTAAAAAATACACTGTACGGAACTTGTCATTTTCGTTACGGAGTGCTGTCGAAGCGACTAAAAATAAAGCCCAAAAGAGTCAGAAAAATACATACAGTGCTGGAAATAAGTATAACACACTCCATTGAATTCATAATCGTTTTCTTATTATTGCACACATTTTTCTGAAAATTTGTAAGAGGTACCTAGATCCAAGGGTATTTGTATTCATATTCGATTTAATAATAACTTTCTACCAAAAAAGTTAAGAAAGTTATTTCTAAAAATACGTTTTCGAGGGTGAAAATAAGTAAAAGACAGTTTTGAAAATTAATATTTAACAACAAAATTGTACAAAATTCAATATTTACATTTATTCCCTTTCAATTGTAATACTTCAACACACTTGTTTTGGATTGAATCACTAAGTTTTCTGAGTGTTTCAGATGGAATTTCAATCCAGTGTAATTTAATGCAAGATTTTAAAACATTAAAACTCCATAAACTGACCTCAAACCTAAAATCAAACATATAGTAACCAAAATATGACAACAATTATAGGATGAAAATCCCCACAATAAGCTTTTCAAATACAACCAATTTTAAAAGAAAGGAAGCTGGATCCTAATAACACTAGAAGAGAAGAAACTACCCTTACTCGACTACACATTGGACACACTCGACTGACTCACTCCTTCATTCATAAAGAAGAACCTCCCCCAAAATGTCTATGTGCAAACCAATACTCAATCAAGCACATTTTGATAGAATGCACAAAACTAAACCACATCAGGAAAAAGTTTTATAAGGCGAACAACAAGAAGGAACTATTTAAAAAAATAGCTCTCAAAAACATAATCAACTTCTTAAAAACAATTGGCCTCCTATTAAAGATATAGACTATATTACCAACAACTTCGACCATCAAGTGTACACAAACAAAAAGCTTTGACCTATTTTAAAATACTAATTCCGGACTATTCATTTAAAATTTTTATATATATATATATATATATATATATCAGAATTTGATACTCAATGACCCTTAAGTGGTTAATTTGCCATAAAACTCAACCATTACCAACCTAAAAATATGCTTTTAAAAATCACATACATAATATATGTGTAAAAAGACTCTGGCATTAAATAACCTATAGAGGTTGATATGCCATTAAATCCAACCAACTAACAAAACAAGATTTTAAAATCGCTCTACATTCAAATTGACGTTTATTTTTGTATACTCTTTTTGACAAAATTCCCCAAAAATTTTCTATTGGGTTTGGATCTGGAGACTTAATGGACCAGTCCGAGACTTCAAATTTCTTTTGTTTTAATCCAGTCTTTCGTGAGCTTCGAAGTGTATAGGGTTTCTTTGTTCTACTAAAAATGGAATTATTGATGTCTAGACTATTCATAAATGGGAAAATACTTTTTTCCAACACATTGATATATGAAGATGAGTTTTATTTCCCTTCCCTTACAACTAAATGAGCCTTTCCAGACACAGTAAAAGCTCCTCAAATCATAACAGATCTTCCGCCAAATGGTCCTTTTGAAAACAACCACTTTTCTTTTCTTAAACCATGCCAATAACACTGGGAATTGTCGCGCCCATCCAATTTAAACTTTTTTCCCGTTGGAAAACACCTCGGTTTCCCATTTCTACTTTGTCGGGCCCATCCAAATTAAACTTTTTTCCCGTTGGAAAACACCTCGGTTTCGCATTTCTACTTTGTCGGGCCCATCCAAATTAAACTTTTTTCCCGTTGGAAAACACCTCGGTTTCCCATTTCTACTTTGTTGGGCCCATCCAAATTAAACTTTTTTCCCGTTGGAAAACACCTCGGTTTCCCATTTCTACTTTGTCCATGTTACTTTTTCCTTTAGCCAATCTTCGCGCATCTTCTTGGGTTTAGAAGTTCAAGCGGAAGCTGTCTTCCAGTTTCGATATACGATAGATGGCGATTCATGGAGAAACTGTCGAACTCTTCTTGGAGTGATTGGTAAATTCTGAGATTTTTGCAGATCTCTTGAGCTCGATTATCCTTTAGAAGCTTCTCGAAAAAGTCGACGTCTGGCTGCATTTTAAATTTTAGTCGGATGACGAGGACGCTTTCTGGTGCCATACGATTCAGGGTCCTTTAGATAATTCCTGACAACTGTTCGGGACCTCGACAGTTCTTTTGCAATGAAACTTATAGATTTTCCTTCCAGTTTATTGCCAGAAATCTGCCCTTTTCTTTTTCATTAAGGGAGGGAGTTCCTTGGCATTTTGCATTTGTATTCACTTATGAAATGTTTAAATTGGTCTCAGGTGACTTAAAGTCATGATAAGAGTCTTTTTTATAATGTGTTCATTCAGTTATTCTTCCTTTGGCATTCTGAAGTAAACCAGATATACAAATTTTCAAAACTGTCTTACAATTATTTCCACCATCGAAAACGAAATATTGTTAATAACTTTTTTGCGGGGGAGGAAATATGTTATAAAATCTAATATAGATATATATATTAATACCCATTGGATTTAGGTACCACATATACATTTTCAGATGAATATGAAAATTATCAACAATTTGATGGAGTGTCTTATAATTTTTTCCTACCACCGTAGATACATAAGGCACATATAATCACTACCTTCCCCCACCTTAGGTATTTGACAAAGAACCACCATAGATACATAGGGCACATATAATCACTACCCCCTCACACCTTAGGTATTAGACAAAGAACCAGTGAAGGATTGTAAGAAACTAAAAGTAGGGGTGAACATTTTATATAATAACAATTTCTTTGTATACTCTAATAGCATTTTAAGTATTGCTACTTCGTATCTATGACTGAAAACCCGATATATTTGACCTATAGATCTGATATGTTGCTATTACATCCAGGTTAAAGTGAACCTTAGGGTAATGACTAGAAATATGGTTATACACTCTAAAGCATCTTAAATGGAACCTGATGATCAGATAATGGCCATACTCAGTATATGATAATAATAATAATAATAATAATAATAATAATAATAATAATAATAATGATGATTCTAAGATTTATTTATAAATATAATTCTGATGATGATAGATTTGTAACTAATTATTCATTTAAGAAGTGTCAAATGGCTAAAACTATAAAAAAAAGTTATGATTGATTAGAGTTTTGAGTTTGGAATTTTAAATCAGATTTAAAAAAAAAGTGCGAAAGTTCTGCTTCCCATTCGTCTTTAAATATCTAAAACTGGAGAGAATCTAAATATTTTACTATAAACTAAAGAGAACAATGCAGCAGCTACTGTCAAATTGGAGGGAACAACTTTCAACACATCTGTTGAATTCCTGGCTATTTTGAGGTTGACGCAATCAGATTTCTAAAAACTGTCATTCATATTTCTTTTTCTTTTTAAATTTCTCAAATTCATTGAATTGCTCTTTTTTAAATTATGCCTCAACTCCTCCTCCTCCTCCTCTTCATCTTCATCTTCTTTATTTTCCCCAACTCCAACTCCAACAATAATTTGACCACTTCTCCTACCATAACCCCTTGTCTTTTTTACATTTCTTCGTAATCTTTTATGATTTCTACAGCTGTACTTCCTCTGAAATGCTTGTTGTTGTTGTTGTTGTTGTTGTTGTTGTTGTTCTTCTTCTTCTTCTTCTTCTTCTTCTTCTTCTTCTTCTTCTCGTCGTTGTTGTTGTTGTTGTTCTTCTTCTTCTCGTTGTTGTGACTGTTGTTGTTGTTGTTGTTGTTGTTCTTCTTCTTCTTCTTCTTCTTCTTCTTCTTTGCGTAATCAACCAAAACTACGAGAATACACGGCAACTTGACTTTTTGTCTTCTATATTCAGCAAATCTAAAATCATAGAAGAGGATAAATTTTTTGTGTGAAATTGGCATCTTCTGGTGGCACAAAGAATCTATTTGCATTTGCTCCCAGAACCTGTTTTCAATTTTCAAAATTCCCTCAAGAAAAACATTGAATGCAAAATTCAGGATAGAAACCTTTTAAATATTTTCAGTTTTTATTCTAGGTTCCAATTTTTCAGTGGGTGACACTACTTCCTAGGCAATGAACACCCAAAGTACACACTGCTACAGCTGTTTTTCCATAGATTGACTATACTCAGATTTGGATGGTACAAGGCCATCAATGTAAGGTCTGCCGATAGAATCAGACTTATTATACCATAATAACGATATTTTATGTGAGATTACTATTCATTGCTCCATTAAATTCTTCTTTTCTTCCCTCTTCTGTGAGTAAATAGATGTGTTGACAGGGCTTTTTTTGCTTGGTATGGCAACCAATATAGGAGATGGAAAAGTAAGACTACACACTGCTTGAAATTTGATTTAGCATTGCATCTTCAGATAGGTCCATTGGTCTACCGCTAAGAGTGTTCGACAAAGGCCCGGGACACCGGGGTTCAATCCAAAGTCGAGACATATCAAAGACTCAAAAATTATTCTTGATTCTCCCTTTCTTAACACTCAGCATAAAAGGTAGGGATCAAAGGTAAAATGGAGCAATCAAGGGAAAGAAAATAGCGCCATTTCCAACCCCTTGTTCTTGTAGCTATTGAAAAGGGAGCCTTCAGATCCCCCTCGACAACGGCTGCCAACTATCTTATTGCATCCTTCCTATAGTGCAGGGGTTACGTAAACATGCATTAAATCATTGATATTGCAAGTAAACCTAAGTGTTCACCTGTTTATAAAGCTTTTGATCTTCAGTTATTCATTGCCTTCGCGAATATTGGTATCGTAATGTATTATAAAGTTTTTGCCTTTTCAAAATGATTGTGAAGATAAATTTATGTCCTGTATATAATTAAAGTAAAAAAAAACTGAAAATACTTCTGCAGAAAATAAATTAACGGGAGTCGATATTCTTTTTGTGTTTACCCAACCCCTCAACCATTAGCAGAACGCAACTCAAGATCTATTTTTAAGCAGAGTGTGGATGTTTCAATTCATGAATCCATCTGTTCTCCTCCCCCTATGGGGAAAATAATAGGGCATACTGTGTTCTCTCGCCTTAGTTAATCAACCAGTTCAGTAGATCTAAAACTCTGAACGCAAACCAGCTATATTTCTCTTTAGAAATGACCTTGTCCCATCCAACTCATGACAGAGGGGTTGGGTAAATACATACTTTGCCATAAAAGAATCCAGGAAGATTGATATGTAAAAATCAACCAATGCCAGAAAAATTCCAGCTTAGAAAACTGATACACTAACAAATCAATTCCCCAAATAATTAAGTAATTAAAATATATTTTATAAAGAAAGAATATGAACATCTGGAAATAAAAACTCATCATGTCGTGGTTTGGTTACGTTTTATGGCATATCAACTCATGTAGGTTATTTAACACCAAATCCTCTTTATACATATGTATATATTGAATGTAGGATTTGTCAAAACATTTGTCAAAACATTTTGTTAACAACGTTTTTAAATGAGCCTGAGCTACTTTTTCGCGCACTGTTAAATGGGTTGAAGTATTTCTATCAAGCCTTAATATTTCTTATGACTATTAATTATTTGTTTGCTCACAGATGTTTTCAAGCATTGCTATATAACATAAACAATTTAACAACTATCATTTGTTTGCACAAATTTATGAGATTTGTTAGTGAATAGATTGGATTGCAGGTAGTTTCATTTTTAAATGAGTTAGAACTAATTTGTTTGCATACCAGTATTGAAATTGTTTCTACACAGTTAAGTGTTTTCAGGTATTGCCAACGCTAATAATTCTATTCAATATTAACTATTTGCTTGGAAACAGTGAAATGGTTACAATTATTGCTATTCAACATTAATTATTCCATTCAACACTCTTCATTTATTTGCACAGAGTCAAATGGTTCCAAGTACTGACATGTCAAATCAATAATTCAATTTAGGCAGATATAAACAGTATCCAATATTGTTTTTCAACACTAATAATTCTATTCAACATTACTTATTCATTTGCTCCCAGTTAAATGGTTTCAAGTATTGCTATATATCATTAGCAACTGAATTAAACATCAGTCATTTGTTTAAACAGAGTTAAATGATCCAACTGATCTATTCCTAGCAATTTGATATTTCATAAGTAATTTATTTTAATTGTTTATATGTTCCAAGTTCTGTTTGACCCATAGACAGGAACCTATTAGATGCTACTATTCTGGGTGAGAGTGGACCTGAGAACAACGGCAATCAGGGGTACTCCACATTTCCCTAGGCTCCAGGACTGGAGACTCTCCATCAGATTGTTTATTGTCATATCCAAGACACTCGTGGTAGGGGCGGTCTTAACCATCTGCAAAGATGCAGTCAGTGTATTCTGCGGCCCTAGTAGACTGGGCTGATGTACTACTTGACATGCAAGATTGCAATATCTCAGTGAGTTCAAACTTTAATGTCACCATTACATTCACCATCGGAAAAAATATGAACCTCTTCATCGCCCTAGAAATCTATTAAATTGTACCACTGTTGTTTTTTACAAGATGGCTTTAACATCAAATAACCCAAAAAGATTGATATGCCATTTGATGTAGAGACCAAATAAAACCATCACTGAAGATCATGTGACGATTGATTTTTATGTCAGTATTGTAGCAGACTTTTGTCATACTGCCATTTGCATGGTTTTGATTCTTTATCTGATTTCTGATTATTCTAACCACATTGCAAGTGTCTTAAAAAGAGTTCAAAGTTCCCCAATGATGATGGATGCAATAGCCACTGTTATGATCCATATTTTTTTCCCATTCCCTAGCGAGGTTCACATATTGATCCACCTTTTCACCTTCTTGTCATTTTATTCTATTCTCTGTAGTAATAATTAAGTCCGTTATCAAACAAATGTATTATTGTTATTATTTTCTTCGAGGTTTTTTATACTAGTTTTAACTGGTGGTTTTTCATTGATGTCTGAGTGACAGTATGTGCCTTCAGATCTTCAAGACTCTTCTAAGCATTCTAGCTGTGATCTGCAAAGTCTCAATTCTTCCTCTAATCTCCTGTTCAGCTAGTGTCTTTTTTAATCTCCTGTGACTGTTCCAAGGACACGAAGTACAACTAGTATCACCGTACAGTTTTTTGTCAACTTTCTAGCTAGATCCACGGACTTGAATAACTTTTGGCGTTCTCTCCTTTTCATGCCGTAGTCTGCTGGGACATTATTATCATTATTATCATTATTATTTCTATCATTATTATTATTATTATCATTATTTACTCATCAGAGTTTTTCACATCAGCTGATGGTCTTTCACTGGAGATTGATTGACAGCAAGTATCCTCAAGTCTCCAGGACGCTTCTCAGCATTTCGGTCGTTCTCAATAATGTAGTAGTTTGGATGGTCTCCACGCGTCCGCCAACTTCCAAGTCCTCTACTCCCTTTGATAATACTTTACTTACTGTTCCAAACGCACCAATTACAATTGATATAATTGTCACCTGCATGTTCCATAGATTTTCCAGGTACTTATACTTCTTTTCAAATTCTTTAAGCTTTATTCTGTGGTCAGCCGGGAGAGCAAAGTCGACACCACACCAGAGATTTTCTCCAGAATACATGTGATAGCAAGTTTTCTCAATTCTCTCGGACTTTTGTTTGTATCCTTGCTGATCAGACGGATGCTATGATCTGCACAGTTTTCATGGATTCTCAACACCCCCCCCCCAGTTTCTTTTCCAGTAACTTTGGGATTGTTCCAAGAGAGCTGACTATGATTGCTATCACCATCACTTTTACAATCTAGAGCTTTCCTTGACTCTTCTTAGTATTCAAGTTCATCCCGGCTGTTCATGTAGTTTTTCACTTTCCATTATGTTCACCCTTCAGGAATGGTGAAATCTACAACTTGGCAAGTTCTTTTCTTTTTTATCAGCCAACATTTTCTTTTTGTTTAAAACTGGATTGTGATACATTTTCGTCTGAGTGACAGGAATATTCCGAAACTTTGCAGGACTCTTCTAAATATTTCAGCAGATCCTAGCAGTGTTTTTTAGAAGTTTTCCATTCTTCTCCTAATTTCCAGTTCCCCCAGTTTCTTTTCCATATTCTTAAGTATTGTTTTAAGAGTTCCAACTTTGATTCATATCCCTCTCACATTCATGTTCTTTAACATCTTTGGCAAGTTTCTGGAATTATTTCTTTTTAAATCAAAATTATACTGAAATAGAAAAGAGCACAAATTATTTTTTCTTGTTAATTAAAACGAGGTTCTGTCTTCTGGCCTGGGTTACGTAATCTGTTTGTATTTCAAAATCCCAGAGAATTTTATGTGTCTAATTTTTGCACGTACCATCTATTACCATTTGTCTCAGCATCTTCCTATACGATTTATCCACATTTAAAGATATATCATTAGCCAGTGCTTGCATATATCATTTGGCAGCATGTGCAAATACCATTTGTTTGTACCTCAAAATACCAGAGAATTTCATGCACCTCATTTTATTGCAAAGATTCTGGTTTGTGCGTATACCACTTAATGGTCAAATATTAATCTATTGCACAATTCCCAGTAGATTACATTTCCCACCCAGTTTTTTTTATATTCACAGAGATTTGTTTTTCTTTCTCGTTTGTGATTCTCATTTTTTCCCTCCTATTTCTCTTGTCAATCTCTCTTTCATTCTCTCATAATATTTTGATGTCATGATTGGACTTTCTAAACTCTTATCAGACCAACAGCCAGAGGATGCAGAATACACCAAATGCATTCCTGCAGCGGGGTAAGTCTTCCTCCCTATGAGTGTTCTGTATAAGATACTCAAACGTTTGATGGTGAGGTGGCATCGTTGAGCTTTGGAGAATGACGAGTACCACTTCACTGCCATTAATCCTAGGTTCGCTTTGATCCAGAGTGGTTGTAGCTGTTAGGATCTAATCTTTGGCTAAAATAGATCCCTTTAACAATTTAATTGGGTGTAAACAAATGACTGATGTTAAATTGAGTTGTTAGTGTTACATAAGAAAACTATAAACCATTTGACTGTGTGCAAACACATTTTTTAGAAATGTCAACTACAAACTATTCATTTACAAATTGTATATTTAATCAGTAATCTACAATGGTTGATAGGCCATAAAACCAAGCCAACCAACCAACCAACCAACCAACTAACCAATCAATCTTTACTCTTGTGAGACAGGATATACTAACAGAATTCTCTGAGACTCCAATTATAGAGCTCTGGGGGATGAGGAGTACTTGAAATTATATAACTGTGTGCAAATAGATTATCCACAAATAAAAGATATAATTATAAAAATAAATGCCATGAGGCATTGAAATTATAGCTATATCTCTCATCGAACATTTACAATTGAAGGCAATTTTTGCATGGAATAACCCATTAGGAGTTGATATGCCATTAAACGAAGAAACTAAACAAAACTCACGTAAATTGCATAGCCTTTGAATTTTATGTTTATCAGTCCTATTTGTCCATTTTTTGCCAAATAGCCTTTTGGCATCATTTTTCAAGTGAAAAGTCTTATACATTTCTTTCTTGTTTTGTAATTTAGGATTTTAAGTATACCACTTGTTATTTTCAAGAAGGTTATTGAGGGTCTCTCAATGGAAACAGTCCAAGTATTTTTTGATCAAATTTCAGCAGGATAATTTGCTTGCTTGTTCTTTCCTCTCATGGTCATGTCTAATTCAAATATATACAAGTACTTGTAGTTTTCTTTCCAGTTGTTCATTCTGATGTTTCCTAGTTGGATAACTTGACTCTTTATGTATTTTCTATGCTATTCAACATTTTAAGATATGCCAGGATTCATTGTAATTACTTAACTGAATATCCTGGCCATTTCTATTAGTATTACTAATTCCTTTTGTTTTTTGCAAAACTTGATGTCATCCATATTTATGAACCGCTTCTCTTTTACTCATAACTTTCTTGATCTATAACCGTATTTGTATTTTGACAAAATTACTTTTTACTTTTTGAGATGTTTTTATATCAATTATAATGAGTGATTTTTACTGGAGTTAGAGTAAGTCTCCTCATCTTTTAAGGTTTCTTCTCTTCTTCGTATTCTACCCAATCTCAGCAATGTTTTCGTCTGGTGGTTTTGTTTCATTTATTTGTTTAATAACATATCAACTTCGTTTTAATCATGTAATGCCAACATTTTATTAATGTTTAATTACAATCTGAATTTTATTTTTAATAGGTAACATCTTTATTTTTTAATTGCACTTTTTCTTATGACAACAGTCTTTTATTTGTTTACAGTTGTATAATTTCAAGTGTTTCAACTTAATTCAAATAATTTGCATACTGTTGTATAGTTTTATGTATTACCATGTAATATTAATTGATCATACACATGGTTTAATGAGTAGAGTGTTCGCCAATAGTCCAGGCGACTGGGGTTCAATCACCGTTCGAGCCATACCAAATACTCAAAAAATGGTACGTGGTGCCGCCTGGCTTAGCACTCAGCACATTAAGGTAAGGATCAAGGGTAAAGTGAAGCAATCCAGGGGATGGATTTGCGCCCTCCCCTTCACCTTGGTGTAGTAGCTATTGAAAAGGGAGCCTTCGGGTCACCCTCGACGAAGGTCGACAACTTTACTTACTATATACAATCATATGATTATAAGTTACCTATTTTGACTGATTATTATTCTTTTACTTGCACACAGTTATCTGGTGTCAAGTATTCCAACCTGATACAAACAATTTGCAAACTGTTGTATATTAAAGGTTTATACATAATTATATTATTTTAATTATATGGTTACAAGAAATCCTTTCTACTTGATAACCATCTGTTTGCAAAAATATTATATAGTTTTGAGTAACTAATAATCATAATAACCCTCAGTATATATTTATAACAAAAGTAACTATTCTTAATTCAAATAATTTGTCGACATTTATATGTTATATAATTATATGATACAAATAATACAATAGAAATAAGTTACCAACTAATCTAATTAAGCCTTAAATGGGCCTAACATATATTACCACTCCAGGTTAGAGGGAATCTAGAAGTAACGGCAATGAAGATGTACTCCACAGTACCCAGACTTCCAGAACTGGAGACTTGTCACCAGATGAAGATTAGTATCATACTTAGCAAATCAATTTTGGGAGGTCTTACCGTTCTGTAAAGTATGTTATCAGTGTATTTGAAGACATGATAGCACTTACAAAATGAGATAGATAGATAGATGGATGAACTAAATAGCGGGGCTGATAAGATCCATCTGAGACAGACATGTAAGATGGTGAGGTCGTCTCTTGCCAGAGAGGGAGGGTATTTCACCTTCAATCCACAGAATGTTCCACTGGTCAGAAATGTGTTTCTATAACACAAAAGGTTCCACTATCTGCCCAGGTTGTGTTTTTAAGATCTCGACAACGAATAATACGCTCGTCTGAGTTGCTGGTTACCAAGAAGGTGACTACTTCTGCACAATTCAGAAAATAAAAAAGGCGACACTGAGAACAGAAGACAAACACACCTTTGTGTTATGTCATTCTGAGGACTGTGTTTTAGACTCTGACTCATAGAGGCAACCTTATATTTACCCCATTTGTAAGGATTTTTGAATTAAAACGCGCCCACCAAATAGATTACACATTATGAAAATCTTACATAGTTTGCACTTCCCAGCCTGTAAAGATTTGATGACAGACCAGTTTTCAATCTTGCAGCACTGTTTGATTTGCTGTTATTTTAAATTGCCTCAAAACAAATATTCCCGAAAGATTAAAATATTTTTTGCTAAAAACCAATTCCAAACAATGAGGAGTTTACATTTATGGAAAAATTATTCAGGAAGAAAAAAAATTTTTTTTTCTAAAAAATTCCTCCTTTTATTGAATGATCCTCGTATTTTTTGTAATTCTTTTTGGGAGCTCTTGCATAGATTTGCGAATCTGTACATGCAATACTTTTAAGAGCAGTGACG
This sequence comes from Sepioteuthis lessoniana, assembly GCA_963585895.1. Taxonomy (NCBI): domain Eukaryota; kingdom Metazoa; phylum Mollusca; class Cephalopoda; order Myopsida; family Loliginidae; genus Sepioteuthis; species Sepioteuthis lessoniana. Next base: position 80,951,780 of record OY757931.1, on the reverse strand, counting down.
GAATGTTTGTGTAAGTAAATCTACGGTCTGTGAGGTTTTTTTTTCATTATGCGTGTGTGTGTGTGAGTGTGTGTGTGTGTGTGTGTGTTAGAGAGAGAGAGAGAGAGAGAGAGAGAGAGAGAGAGAGAGGGAATATCAACAAGGAAAACCTGACAACAAGCAAAGAGAAAAGCAAGAGTATATTAATCTAGAAACACTCATAATTCATTTTCCTCTGTGCGAAATCCAATTGAAAAAATAAAAGAAAAGAAATATTTACAAAACAATTGTCAATTGAGGCTCGGATCTGCAACCCAGTCCCTGGTGTTTCTTGGATACAACACTACACTGCATCTGCTGTTGAGACTCTTATTTTTAAGGTCTTGGGAGTGCCATTAATCTTTAGTTCACCCTTACCCAGGGAGATAGTACGTCTTATGATCATATATCTTTTGGTCAAATTAATATGTTTTAGAATTATTAGTATTGGATTGGAATTCTTGAAACGATATAAGTCGGAAAAGCTATTTAAGCCATATAATTCTACATAAAATATTAGTATTTGATAAGAATACTTGAAACTATATAATTGTGGAATTTATTTGGAATAAGAATAATTAGAGTCATGATTTGTTTTTATAAATGATCATGACCATTGTTTACTTGAAGCTATATCATACATTTAAAGAAAAAAAATAGTCGACTTCATCATTAAATACCCAGAAAGAGTTGACATACCAAAAACCAAAAACCAACCAACCAACCAACCAAACAAACAAACCATGATTCCTATTTCTCCATGACTGACCATTCTGTGGAAACAAAGAGAGTCTCAGTCACGTGATGGCTAACGTGCTGGACGGTTCCATCGTTGTGAAATCGAACTCTAGTTACGTTATGACATTCTCTTTCAAACAAATATTCTTTGGAAAAGTAGTAATACCCTAGTTCTAATCTATAAGTTAAATAGAATCACTGCTGTTTTTTTTAAATGGAAGGTACTGGCATTAAATAACCAACAAAGCTTCATATGGGAGTAAAAAAAGAAACCAAATCTCAAGAGACAATACGTATTCAATGTTTCATTTTTTCATTAACTTTCCTCTGATGCGTAAAGCACACTTTAAACTATTTACAAAATTAGAATCGATGCAGGCAAAAATAAACTCTGTATTTTCTAATTTTGACTAAGTATGGCACAAGGCAAAACGAGGGAAAGGATTTTGTTTGTCAAATCTTCCAAGTGTGGAAAACCAGCCTGTCTATAAAATAAGTATATAAGTAATTATATTAGCTATAAAGCAAGGAACCTAAAATGTTTGGGTACAGTTTTGATAAAAGATGTTAATTATGATATACAATTCCGCTACTGGTATAAATGAGGATTTTTGGCGACTGGGTTTCTCTTCTTAACCAAATTCAACCTTTCTTAGTCAATCTAGTCAAGTAAAAACCCCTTCCTTAAACTATATCCATAGTAGACTTCCTATGAAATCAGTAACAGCCATAGTGCAATATACGAAAAAAAAAATGTAAAACATTAATCTTAAATCAGACACCTAATTATCCCTCCCAGCGTTTAGAGTGAATCAATATTCAGAAAAATTTTAAAGCGGTCTTAAACCCAACTATTTCAACAATAAGAGATTAAGAAATGTTATGGCTTTAAAAGAGATTGCAATAAGTTGTATTTAGCTTGATGGATTTCAAAATCAAAATTTTCAACATAATTATTAGATATCAGTAATAAAACAAATCTATAGAATCAAGCCAAAAAGATAAAAATAAAAGCGGACAAATTTCCCAAGAAGTAAATATATTTTTAAACGTGTGAATATCATCTTCAGAAAAGTTTGAATTGAAATGAGATGAAACTAAAAGTAGTTCAGGTGAATCACAAATTTTCTGGTAACCATTTTTAGTTTTTATTTTGCTGTGTCCTGATACTAAATTGTGGATTTGGTGGTGAGACTCCAGTTCTGGTATTCTAATGAGAGTGAAAACATACCTCCGTTGTCATCACTCAAATATTCACTTTGACTCATAGTAGTAGTAGTAGTAGTGACCTTTTAATCACTAAGAACTTCATAGGCATATAACTTACTGCTATAGCTAAGGTTCCCTGTTTCTCAAATGTATTCGCCCTGAAATTGATAGAATCAGAACGGCTTCCAGAGAAATCGATCCACGTCAAAGATTCATACAATCATATACTGTCATACAGATAGAATCTACGAAGCACTACTACTGTTCATGGCTCCGGGGTTTTCTCAATATATATCCATGTACTGTAGTGCTTCGTAGATTCTATCTGTATGACAAATCTTTTTACCAGTTTAAAATGATTATAAACTACTGTCACGTGTTGTCCCACTGAGACGATTGAAATATGATTACTACTATCCTCCTGTTTGAATTAACAGTGGCAAGCCATCAGAGAATGACCGTTAAGGCATGATAGTAAATTAGGGCAAGCTATCTGTACTCAGTAACCTGACTTGGGTGACATATAGTAACCCTAACGGATCGCCTGACACTGGAAGGAAGAAGGTAGAAGCCAAACGATTGGCTGTGACTCCAAAACGGAAGTGGGGACTCCTTCCCGTCAGCGGAAATAGATAATAAGAAAGTTACTTGTTGGACAGGGTTCGTAGGGGACAGAACCAAAGCCAAGTACTCCGGGTAAAAGAAGACGAAGAATATCTCGGACACGAAGAAGCCATTTTCTTCAAACCAGTGTTAAAAATAGCATAAAGTCTATTAGCCCGTAAAAGAGGAAAGATTCTCCACAGGAATCCATCTAAATAAGATAAGTACCCTTGGGACTGTTTCTCCTTATACCCAATTTTATATATCCTCTCTCTCTCTCTCTCTCTCTCTCTCTCTCTCTCTCTCTCAATTTGAAGGAAAACGAAAGAAAAGAAAAGAAGAAAGACATTTATGTTCATGGACTGTTCACTTATTATATATTTGACACGTTGAAGGTGTATATATGTGTAGTAAAAGATTGATATATTTTAATGTTCCCACATGGTCTAAGTTGTTATTTGCAGCGTCTTCTACGAGTTTGTTATATCATATTTCTTTTCCAGCTGCTATTCGCCTTATGTTATCTTGCTTAAAATTGTCATATTAATTCCTTTAAAACATCACACGGGAAGCCGGAATTGCTGACTACTATAATTAATATTATTACGTCTCAACCTAGAGGTCCATATCTTCCATTGTCTAGGGGAGGAAGACTAGTGGCCTTGGTGGGTGTGTGTATAGTGTGAAATTTGGAACCCCTTGCCAGCGGCGGTCAGTCTAGCCCTAAATTAATTCCCCACATAATATGCCAGTTCTTATGTGCCCGATGAAAAAAAAAACTCTGAACGAGGACTTATTCTACAAAGGATCAAGTGCCAACCTGCCCCGTCTTCACACTTGCGAAGATAAAACCCCGTTCTGGGATAAAAGTAAATTTTTCGCGTCACACTACATTAGTACATTACTTTCAAAAACATTGATATTATAAATATGAAGTGTGTACCTGATTAAAATGATTATGAATATACATTTTTGTACTATATACTGTTAAAACGATAATTGCTAAACTGATTTAAACATGAAATAACCCAGTAAGAGCTGTCATGCAATTTTGCTGAATCGACAGATTTCACTAAATAATGACTCTGATCTATTAATAATTCACCTTGAGAAGGACACTTAACAATTATCATCCTCAGAAATAGAACTTATAAAGTCAGTTCCAAACCTGGATGCTTGCCCAGTCGGCTAGGGCTGTAGAATACATCGACTGCACCTCTGCAGAGGGGTTAGACCGCCCCAATGAGTGTCCTGGATACGACACTAAACAATCTGATAGTGAGGTTCCAGTGATGCTAGAGCTTTGGGGAATGCGGATCACCTCTTCATTGGCATTGCTCCCAGGTCCACTTTGGCCCGGAATGGTAGCACATGATACGGTCCTATCTGTGGGTTAAATAGATCTTAACTGTGTATTTATGCTAAACTGAATGTTTGAATTAGAAATAATTGACTAAACTGAATAGCTTGAATAGAAATGTTTTTGAAAATTAAACTGTACTTATACTTGAATTGCGTACTCATGTTAAACTGAATTGTTTGAAATGGAACTGTTTTTGACATCTAAACTGTACTTACGCTAAACCGAATTGTTTATTATAGAACTGTTTTGACATTTAACTGTATGTAAACAAAATCTATAGTTATACCAAACTGAATTCGCTGATTTAGAACCGTTTGAATGAACGGAATTGCTTGAAATAGAATTTTTTTGACAATTAAACTGTGTACTCATGCGAAACTGAATTGTTCGAAACAGAACTGATTATTTGTATAAAAATTGATTTAGAATTAAATAATCTGCAAAGGTTGATGTATCATGAAACCCAAAGAACCAACCAACCAACCAACCAACCCTGGGTGAGGATGTTAGTGTTCCCCTTTGTGCTAATATCCTTAAAACAGACAGGAATCCATATGTTCACCCTTTTGCTTGAAGTAAATAGTAGAGTACATTTGGCTCTTTAGTGTTCGTAAAGCAACTAGTCAAGTAGAAAAAATTTAAACCATGCGTTCTCTAGTTTCACATCCTGTCCATGGCCCCGGGGTTTTCTCAATATATATCCATGTACTCTGTATTTAATAAAACAAATATATCTCATTAAGTCGAATTTAAGTTTTAAATTTGCCACCACTCACATAGTCTTCATGAATGCTAAGCAATACTTAGCCTTCAAAAAACAGAGTACTACCTACCCTTCATAGTCAGAGGGTACTTTGTAGTATGTAAGAATTTTTTATTCTATTGTCCAGTTTTATGATGGGATTAATATTTTGTCAAGAATAATTATTTCCAACAAAAAAAAAAGGTGCATGATCTTCTGTGTTTAGAAAATTGTTGGTCTGTCTGTAATTAAAGTAAACATTCAGATTAAATGAAAATGAATGAAATTTGGAGGTTATAAATCAAATAATTATAAAATTAACCAAATAAAACATAGCTGCAACTTATAAATTACAATTCACTAGACAGCCTGATTTATCAAATATAAAAGCTAACAAAAAGTATTTTAATGTGTTTATTATTATTCCTTTATTCCTTTTATGCAATTAATATTTCATTTCATTATTGAGTCAAAGAATTTGTCTTGTATTCCCTAATTAATTCTAATAAACCAGGTTAATTACAAGTGAAAGAAACGACTAAGTCATTCATTAAAAAAAATTGGAAGTGTAAAAATCTGTTCATCTTTGAAAACAGAACAAAATGTAAAATGAACTCAAATTACAATTTTATTAGAAAATTTTAATTTAGTTTCAATAACGAGATTCTGAATTTGTACTTTATTTTCCAAGATTTTTGTATGAAAGTTCTTGAACATTTAAGAAAGTTCTACACGTAGCAGGTGCGCAATGTTCATGAATATTTTCAATTCAAAGTAGATTCTGCCATTTCCATTTACATTTGTATCAAATAATTAATAAAAAACAAAATTTACCTTCTTATAGTCTATCCGTCCGTCTGTCTGTCGCCCCCTCTCTCTTCCTCTCTCAATCTCTCTCACTCTCTCTCTCAACATATATATATATATATATATATGTATGTGTGTGTGTGTGTGTGCGAAGTTTCTATGCGTATGTGGGTCACTAGGCGTGTGTTGTTATAACTCAAAACCTACGACACTTGACTTCCAGATTATATATCTGATTCAGTATCATCAACGAAAGTTTTTGGTAAAGATAATTATGATAGTAAGGTTTGAATGAGCAAAGATATTTATGAATTGAACAATATTTAATAATAACACTAGAAACAATAAATACATTTTTAACGTCTCAATTTTTTAACCAAAGTTACAATGAAAAGGCTTACGATATAAAATGAACAAATGCAACCGTTTATCTTTAAAAAATTATACAAGGATATTCATCATTAGAATCATGTTGTGGTGATAGAAAAACATTCTCTCTCTCTCTCTCTCTCTCTCTCTCTCTCTCTCTCTCAATATCCCTTACAATCTTTAATCTTTCCTTACAGGTTCTCTACACAACATCCTGTGTCCAAACAGAGCGGATGCATGTAGGTTCTTGACAGTGAACACTGGCTCATTCATGTGTAGAAGTCCTTGTGAAAACACTGTTTATGAGTTCATCTTTATTCCACCAACAGTACCAGTAACTTGGATGATTAATGGTCTCAGAGGCAAGTGACAGATTATTAATTGCGATACTGTATCTCTTTGAAAGACTCTAGGGGCAATGTCGAAAAAGTTAGTGTCATCATTGGGTGAGAGAGCCATTGCTTTCGAGTTTTTGTAAAGTATCATTTGAGCAGAAACTGTTTCTTTGAGGAGATATGCTAGACGTATTTGCTCCATGTTTCTTCTGAGCATAGAATCAAATACCACGGAGAAATCTACAAACAATAGTTCTGCCTCAGTAGTTTTTATATGAACTCATTTCATGATTCAATGGTTTGTATGAATCTGTGACATGGATCGATTTCTCTGGAAGCCGTTCTGTTTCTATAAATTTCAGGTCGAATACATTTGAGAAACAGGGAACCTTAGCTATAGCAGTAAGCGATATGCCTATGCAGTTCTTAGTGATTCCGAGGTCAACTTTCTTGGTAAAGGAGAGGAAGCAGCCTTTTGGTCGTTTCTCTGTTGTGTTTTGCTCATACACAGTTTTTAATATCGTAAGATGTTCTGTTTTCCATATTTTAGGAGGATTTTTTTCGACCTGTAAATTTTCTGCATTTAATTTTTTTTTTCAGTTCTCCGTCAAATTATTCCATCGTAAACTAACCAAATTTGATGCTTTGGTGGTCATTAATGATTTTGTCGGCAGGTTTATCTGTGATTTCAGAAAGGTTTCCCGGCAGATTCTTAAAACAAGTTCTTTCCATTTCTTTGGTCTTTCATCTTAGCTGACAGCTTTCGAGATGCTTTTCCTTCTGCTTATTTCATTTTCTGCTCTCCATGCTGACTAAGATTTTCTATCTTGTATCAAATGTCGGATTTTATTGATTTGGCCTTGACTCTATTCTAGTCACTGCTTTGGTATTTTTTAGTTATGTCTTGGCTTTCTTAAGTGTCTGCACAGAGGCGTTTGTTGGGTTTCTTTTATTGTGTAGGTATTTTTTTATGTTCTCTTGTTTTCCCTTCACTGCAATTTACTCCTGTGGAACTTTACTTTTGGCTTCTGGTTTGGTTAGTACGTAATCGGCTGCTGCTTCTGTGTGGGCAGTAATAAAGTTTTCACATTTGTTATTTGGAATATGTCTTTCAGGTGTTTCCTAAAGTGTATCAAACTTGTTTCTTACAGTTGCCGTTTATTGATTACTTATATATCCATTGGCGAGTGGGGGTTAGTTATTTCACGAAGCTTCACCTATTTCTTATTTAAGTATATTCTCACGCAATCTGTGATCGGAAGATATTCCTTTAAAAGAAGAGTATGTCTCATAGTTCAAAGCACAACTTATCCACTTCTTGTTCATAAATATATAATCTACTTGTTTTTTAAGATTATTTGTGCTCGTGTATATCCATATTTTCCCCTTCCTTATTTGGAATTTAGCGTTTAGGTATAATAGCCTGCTCTCGAGAAAAAAAACTCATCAAGATATTCCCCATTTCTGTTTGTCGAGCAGAATTTATTATTTTTTGTCTTTACCGATTTGAGCATTCATGCCCCTACCAATGATCACAATTTTGTGTTAGGATATGTGTCGAATTTAATGCATAAAAACTGAGAAAAATTTCTGCTCTTCCAGTAGCGGCATTGACGGACTTTTCCCATGCAGATGCCAAGAGAAATATCTATAACTGGGATCATCGCATTTTAGTTGTTGTTCACTTTGTTAATATCTATGTTTCTGTTCAATTATGATATCTATATTCTGCTGGTCTTCCAATCTTGTAAGTAACAGTAGCTGGTTTATTATACTGACTGTTCAAACGTTAAAAGTCGTTATGTTGACAGTGGTTTTACATATAAGTTTGTTATAGAACACATAAGCTGATTTTTTGAAAACTCGAGAGCTGGAACTCCATCCTCAGCAGAACGCTTCACTTGTTGATCCGCGCAAAGGGCGGTACAGTTTCTATATAGGGTTTGAATTATAATCATAATAATGTTTCGGTGGCTATTTTTCCTCGGCAATAGATGCCACATAAAGGAGTAGCTGAAGTGTCCTGATTGAATTATTTGATCCTGGCCGTTGACTTATGGGGTTCATCAACCCAACATCAGTTGAAGGGCGCCGTTGAACCATCTTTGGATTCATCCACCTAAATTCAGATCCACCATGCTACATCCCATGGTTTACATTGTAATCCACTGGTATAACACTTTTCTAAGTGACTGTTATCATTGTCAAGCCGGGACAGGGTAATAATTGTGGAGTCTGACCTCTGCGGTTTTATTTTCGTAGAATTCTTCATCTGCAGTTTTACGCTTGCTGGTTGTTCATCTCAGAAATAAAAAAAAAATTAAAAATTCCAACTTACACCTTTAAAAGTCCAGTTATCTCTTTTTATCTTTGTTGATTGATTTTTTTTTTTTTTACTTACTTTTCTGTTTCGTTCCTTCTCCTTTCCTATTTTCTGATTGTACACATTTAAATCATTATCATCATCATCATGTCGTGCCGCTAGCACAGATATCCCTGACCCTCTCTCGCCACTTCTCCCTTATCATTCATCGCCTCTGACAGGTCTTCAGGGCTACATCTTGCATCCTCACATAGCTGCTGTATGTGTTCGAGCTGGTCGTCCTGCTTTTGCTTGGCCATATGCAGGAGTCCATCGGAGTACACCACTTATGAGCTCGTCCTTGCTTCTCCAGCAGGATCCTGCATGTCTGGTTCGTCTAACTTGGATAGATTTCGTAATGGGAGGCAGGTGGCCGTATAGTTGGTGGGGTGTTGTTCAGTATTGCTCGCAACATTCTAGTGTAATTGTCGTCTAGCTTCTTCTTCAGTCGTTTAGTTAGCGTCCATGTAGTGCATCCATATAGCAGTATCGATACGACCGCAGCCTGGAAGAAACTGGATTTCATTTTATCGGTCAGGCCTGATTTCCATATGATCGATAGCCTATCGATAGCTGTGCATGCCTTCGCTAGCCGTGTGTTTAAATAATTAAACAAAAAAAAAAATAGTAAAATAAATCAAACTGCTTTATCAGTCGCAGTATCAATTTCGATGGTAAACCATTGTTCAATTAGCCTAGAAGGAATGAAAAGTCAAAGATTGTGTCTTACCTAGAAATATCTTTTGACTCCTCGCATTTTCCTCATTTTAAGACGAGAATCCTTACTGCTAACACTTACTCTATGTATATGTACCGTTTAATTATTTTCAAAATTATAACATTTATAATTCAATTCACTTTTACTAATAGAAACACAAAACAATGCAAACAATCTAATTTTTACGAACGTGAAACAATAACATTGATAGAATTATAATTATTTTTAATTATTTTTATGTTGAATTAATATCTTTATTTCGTAATGATGAATAAATTTTTGTTTGCGAAATGAATAAATGAAAATAATTAATTTACAAGGAAAATGATAATTTATATTATTCTATATTATTTTTTAAAAATGAATACGAAAGTAGTTAAATGTGTCAAGCTACAACATTATTTCGAAATGTTTTCATATATATATATATATATATATATATATATATATATATATATATATAATTCTTTATATATATATATATATGTTTTCATATATATATTATGTTTTCATATATATATATATATATTTATATATATAATTCTTCATATATATATATATATGTTTTCATATATATATATATTATGTTTTCATATATATATATATATATATATATATATATAAATCGATTCCTTATAAAAAAAATTCCAGAATTGAAATTTCATTAATTCATCTTCAGTTCTAAATTATGTTTTAGGTAATTTTGTGTATCGTTTAGAGTTTGTGAGACGGTAAATGAACACTTTTCTTTTTCCCTTAAAAATACCTTAAAATCAAATGCTTTTTTAAAAAAATTAATGTCCATATTTTTATTTGACAAATTTTGAAATATTTATTGATTCAAATTATAAAGAGTTTGAAACCACTAATGCCTTGGCATCACATAACTCAGGAAGGTTGATATGCCATTAAATAAAGAAAAGAAATCTTTTTGCGACTTAAGATAGAAATTTTAACATAAAAAAATCCTCAAAACAATCATTTTTCCTTTTTATTATTTTTATGATCTTTTCTTTTGTTTTTCATTTGTAAAAAAAAAAACGAATTTAATAACATTAAATATGAAATTGGTTTTAAATAAATATTGTCAATCATTCAATTATTTTCTTCTCAGAAAAAAAAAGATTTGTACATTACTAGTATTAATTTGATATAATATATTTATTTATTTCACCGGTCCATTGGTCTAGTGGGTAGAGTGTTCGCCAATGGTCCGGGAGAAAGGGGTTCAATCCCAGGTAGAGTCATACCAAAGACTCAAAAAATGGTACTTGATGCCGCATTGATTAACACTCAGTATTGTAAGGTTAGGATCAAAGGTAAAGTGGAGTAATCCAGGGCATGGAGTAACTCCCTCTCCTACACCTCAGTGTAGTAGCTATTGAAATGGGGGCCTTCGGGTCACCTTTGACTAATGTCACCAACTTATATCTATTTGGTCAAATAGGGAAAAAAATAATTGTTATAAATCTTGTCCTTCATTCAGGTATTTTCTGATTAAAAAAAGATTTGTACACCATTGTTGTTAATTTGTTCTAATATAGAGGCAACGACGAGTATACCCGCTTATTTTCTTCTGAAGCAAAGATGTCAGGATTTTATTATTTGTTGGGTAACATTATACAATCAAAATGGATATCATTAGATATTGTATCTTACCAAATTCTACAGTATTGTAACACTGTAACCAAAAATGTAAGTTTCTCAGTTAGAATATGAAACAGTTTACGGGAGTTCAGTTTTAGTTGTTGAACACTTGAGAATGTAGAAAAATTGCTTCATTGCAATTACTCGTTGGTCCACTTTGACCTGAAGGTTTCTGTTCGGGTCAAATAAATCTGCTTTGACCTGAGGGTTTCTTTTCGGGTCAAATATATCTGCTTAGGATAATTTTTAAAAAGATATTGAACTACATTAATGTACTAATGTGTGCGTAGGTAGTGTAACGGTTATTATTGTTGAACAGTAATTCAATTGAATCCACTTTGACCTGAAGGTTTCTGTTCGGGTCAAATAAATCTGCTTTGACCTGAAGGTTTCTGTTCGGGTCAAATAAATCTGCTTAGGATAATTTTCAGAAATATTTTGAACTGCATTAATGTACTAAGGTGCGCGTAGGTAGTGTAACGGTTATTATTGTTGAACAGCCATTCAAATGAATCAGCAATTCAAGTTCAAATCCTGAATGAGGATAATATTTCAATTTTCCATTAATTCCTATTAGAAAGGCATAAACACATCTTGTCTCCCTCCAGTTATAAGTAAATAGTAGGGCAGAGTAGGCCCTTTCATCATGCAATGGCAACCAGTCTAACAAAAGGAAAACTCTGTATTCAAATTCTGTTCATGGTGGAGACTTTGACTAGGTGCATGTATTATTAAGTTGGCTCTTATAACATAAATTGATTTTGTAACAAAGTATGACGTATTTGGCTATTTAAAGTGATTATGAAAATACATTTATATAACCTTTATAATTGGAAAGCAATATTATTGTGCTGCTAACAAAATAAAATCAAATAACAATAGTATAAATGATGTGTGTTATTACCCCACCCCTCCGCTACTCGCAAGGTCAAATTTTAAGCGGAGTATAGCCGGTTTTTATTCTTCTGGACTTGTTGTCGAACCAAGGCGAATAAATAAATAAATAAATAAAAACAAATCTGTTTTTCCATTTACAAGTAAATTGGAGAAAAGATGCATTCATGCCTTTCCTGAAGGAATTCGGGGAATTTCTGAATTGGGGAGGTGCCCTTGGTGTAATGGTTATAGGAATTGGACACGGCGACACGAGTTCAAATCCTGGGCTGATTGCATTTCACATAGCACTAATACCCTTGGGAAAGGTACGAATCCAATTATTCTCCCTCCAGCTATGGGTAAATAGTAGGGCAGACTTGGTTCTTCAGCTTTGGTGAGGCAACTAGTCTAGGAGAAGGAAAACTTTGAATTCAAACCTGTTAAACTCCGCTTAAAAAATTGACCTTGAGTCATAGCCTGCCCGAGCGGAGGGGTTGGGTAAATATAGAATTAGCATGAAATGAAAGCAGAAAAAGCTTCTCCCAGAATTTGAACTCAGATTACATTGTCCATTTCTTAATGCAATAAATGTTTCGTTAGAAGCTTCCATGTTGGCATGATGGAAAATCAACAAAACTAACTAACCCCCACCAACAAAAATTTTGATATGTAACAATTCGAACATAAATACACATTATAAATGTATTCGTGTGATTTATTTTTGGTTAAAGAAAATTTCAGTTTTATTTTTAGTTAAAGATGTTGCAATTCCTTTTTTGTTTAAAGTTTCAATGCTGTTGAGTTTGATATCATAATATCTCTGTTAATTCTATAAAGTTCCACTTGAAAAGATAAAATACTTTTACCTTTCATTTAGAAAAAAAATATCGTTTTATAAAAAAAACAAACCAAAAATTAGATGTCTATTTATAAGCAATACTATATGCAAACATTTTAAATAAAAAATTCGATATTTTTCTTTGATAAATATCCTACGGGAGATATCACATGTTGTATAAAGAGATTATATGATATATTGATTATATAACCTTAGCTGTAAAAAGAACATCTCCAGGAGAATTAAAAACTGGTAAAATACTTTAACAAACGCGAGCTGCAAAGACGAGAGTAATTTTGAAGTGCTTGGGTAATTTGCCGTTTGTAAATAGGTCAGTAAATATATCGTGTAAAATTCAGCATTGCATGCCTAGGTTTCTTTTTATACCCCCCCCCCACACCTCTTGTTGAAACATTTGAAAGAAAACATTTTTCTAAAAGCTTCATTTAGTAAGCTTCCATTAGAAGGTCCTAACTAGAACATTGCGAGAAAAAGTTTTTAAAAAGCAAAGTGCGCACACAGCACACACACACACACACACACACACACACACACACACACAGCAACAACTTTTTGCAGCAAGTTTTAACACACTTTATTGAAATGTTAAAACTGAGTGTCACTCTCGGAAGAATTCAGAGAAAGTATGAGATTTTGGAAGTAGAAAGAGTTAATCGAAAACCAACCTATACTTGTTGATACATATAGTTTTTTTTTCTCCGAGTCTGTTTGAGAGAATATATTCAAAGATTTGATTAACATGAGATACTACAATGACTAAAATAGGACGAGAGGGGTATTTTCCATTACCCAATAAAGAAGATGCTCATCTTAAAATCCATTCTTAATGATTTCCATTCTAGTTGATACTGTGTAATCCTGACGATGTCTAATACAAATGGTCGTTAATAGTAAGTTTATATTTCTAGCAATGTCTGAAGAACCACCAAAGTAGTTTATGTTGACATTCTACGGAATGCTTAGATATTCGATAGAATACCTAGCATTTTTAGCAGTATATAAAAAAATTCCTTTTCATCTAATACAGTTTGCCAAAGAGGAATTTATAGAAGGCCTCGGTATTTTATAATGAAGGATGAAATAAATTTATTTCGTTCTAACCTAATATGCCAGCCCAGTTGGGTGGGGCTGCAGAATATAATGACTGCATCTCTGTAGAGGAGTAAGACTCTCCCACTGTGGGTCTATGATATGAAACTAAACAATCTGATAGTGAGGCTCCTGTAATGCTGGCGCTTGGGCAAATGCGGAGTTCCCGTTCATTGCCATCGCTCCCTGGGATGCTCTCTCTCGGAGTAGTAGCACCAGATAAGGTGCTATCTATGTTTCAAATAGAACTAAACCGTGTTCTTATGTAAAACTGAATGGCTTGAAATAGAACTGTTTTATATCTAACTGTGTAAACAAAAACTACTTATCCTAAACTGAATTGTTTGAAATAGATCTGTTACGACATTTAAATTGTGTACTTATGCTAAACTGATGGTTTGAAATAGGATTGGTTTTACATTTAACTGTGTGTAAACAAGAAACTGCACTTAAGTTAAACTGAATTGCTTGAAATAGAATTGTTTATATGCATAAAAATGGATTTGGTTTTAAATAACCTATAATGGCGGATATGCCATTAGACCAAATTAAACTATACATAGCCTAATATTCTATGCTTTCGATTGTTATAATACCTAGATATTCTACTATTGTCTAGCATTTTTAGTGGAATTATGAAATATATTCATTTCATGCTCACCTTATGTATTTTGCGTAAGATTTCAATGAATGCCTAAAATCTTTTGGCATTATTTTATATATAGTAGACAAACAGAATTGAATACTTTAAGAATGAATTGAAATCCGTGAAAGCTAAACTTATCAAAAAATATAATGAACAAAGATAACGAAAATCATGAGCAAAACTAGAATCTGAAACGTAAACTAAATTTAAAAAAAAATAATTTGAAGAACATTGCATCAATTTTAGTCGACTATTTATTACATACAACCAGGATTGCCCGTTCTGCATAAACATTGCTTCATTTCTTAATCAGTTTCACTCAATGTACTGGTCTCTATCTTGAAGGATTAACAAGGCATAAGCTTGAAAGATCCGTCTTCCCAGCCAGTCTCTTAAAAACTATCGGATCAAAATAGCGTAAAGAAAAGAAGGATACTCACAATATGCAAAAGAAATAATGCTTTTCATCAAATAACAAACATTTTTCCGGTAGATATGTGCTATCTAATTTACTGTGTTTTATTTATTTTCACACATTTACTAAAATTGTTGTATAGCAGAGAAAGGCAATATCACTGTTGTATAAAAATATTATCAGCTTCTCTTTTCTTTTGATTACCCAAAATGTACGGACGGGTAGAAAGTCGAAGACAGGTGAGCTGTATACACAAAGGGGCTGATGGTACAGACCTTCATTGAACCCCTTTCCGCTTCTTCTTTTTTTTTTTTTTGAGGAGTTAGAGTCCTCTTGGTTATATTTAATATTCCGGACACCCTCGCCAATTCTCGTGATCACATCTCCTCCAACCATCTAGTTACACGTTGCACGTGATCGCGATTCCTTCTTGCATGCCACCCCGAGATTTGCGCAATATTTTCTCCGGGGAATATCTGCGCCCTGTTTACTTTAGGTATCAAGTTCATTTCCAATTATTTTTGTTCCCTGGATTGGATTTCTGCAGCTACATCGACAAGTCAAAAAAGATCTAATAAGTCAATATCGAACAAAATAAAATCAGCAATCTATAAAACGTTGATGCCACGTATATGGATTACATTTTTTAAAAATATCTTGTAATGAAATTTTTGGCATTTTATAGAATACCAAGACTAATGAAATCTCATGTTCATGATTGTATAGAAAACACCTCAAAAGATAAAGACTCTTAATAAATACATGTAACAGCACGGGTCCTAAGTAGATGGTTGTAATACTACTATACCATATAGCCATTGTAACACCACGCTTCTATCGGTTGGATGAGTGTAGCACTCCCCCCTACGTGTCAGTCGGATCCCTGTTGTAACCTCGAATGAGAAAAGTGACGAAAACACAAAGCACTGTCTTGGGACACTAATACAAATATTTATTCGCTGCTACCTCTCTTAGTAGTCGTCGTGAAGAGAGAAACAAAGAAAGGAAAACCGTGTCAACCGCTTCAGCCAGCCTAATACAGCGAAATAAAACGTCGTGAGGAGAGATAATGAGAGAAAGAAAGAGAGATAAAGACAGAGAATTATATGTATATATATATAAATATAAATATATATACATAAAGAGAGAGAGAGAGAGAGAGAGAGAGAGAGAGAGAGAGAGAGGGAGTTCAGACACAGACCTTAATATCATTTTTCTCATTTTCTGTCGGGGTCCTTACTGGTTCTGACTTCATGGCTTTGCAGCGGGGGAGGGGTCCCTTCGCTGAGTTCATCCCAAAACGGGGCCGTAATTTTTGCTTGTCTTCACATAGTTGCATCTGGTGTCCAACCGACTTCTTTCCTCTTTTCTATCCTGCGCTTACACTCGTGGCTCTTCAGGTGAAGCTTCTTTCAGCCAATCAGTACCCATTGCCAATTTGCTGCTGATATGTATTTATTTTTAACCCTGGCGTTCGCAGCCATCACAAACTTTAAGGAACTCTCCTTGTTCACCATCCCATCTCTTTCTTCTTTATAGCCTTTCTCTCTCTCTCTGTCTTTTTGCTGGGTTTGATTCTCTTTCTCATACATGTTCCTTTCTTTTTTACCGTCCCGTGGTCGACTCGTAAATTTTGCTAGTAAACAACTCACTATTAAAACAATCAACCAGAGTCCCAAATCATATTTTATACACAGCCATTTTTTAATATTATCTTAGCTTCATACTTTGCTATTAACAGCTGTTGAGAATTAAAACGTCGTCTATTTTTGTAAATCTTTCTTCTGAAATGGTAAAGAATTTTTTTCTGTTCTATTAGATACTTTTCTCTTTAAAATTGAACTGCAAAACTGGTGAAGTTTTTGGCAACATTTAAAGAAATTACAACACTTCTTTAAACATAAAGTTTTGGGACATTCAGATCATTTTATAAAGCAGAAAACAAACCCAAAATCAGATGTAAGAAATACAAATTGTGTGCAGACCATCAAAATATGGCTATAGAAGCATCAATCACACTATAAATATTAAAGGATTACAATTATTCTTTTGATTATAAATTTAAACAGTTCTAACCAAGAAAATAGAAGCTATCGATTGCCTGGTATATAAAGATCTATCGATGCATTGAATTTACTACTTTTAAGGTTTATAATGCCCTATCTCCTCAATTGTATATTACCTTATATTAAGGAAATTCTAAGGAAAGATTTAACAGATTTTGACTATTTTTCTAATAATGAAATGAGTATTTACGAAAAATCTCGTGGCAACGCTATCTTCGTAGATTTCTTTAAGATATTTGATTCCATAAACATGGGAAAGATGGAGCAAAAACTACAAGCAAATGGCCCCTTGAGAAAAAGTCACCGCTACAATGATGCATTATAAAACTACAAAAAAATATTTGTTCACTTAATGGAGACACCAACTTCTTTGACATTGTTAACAGTCTTGCGAGAAGATATCTTAGTACTATATATGCTTATAATCTACCTAGATTACATACGAGAGATCTTTAAAAAAAAACTACCATAGATGCCGACTATGCAGATTATCGGATACTTCTCGCAAACGCATCCGCTTAAGCCTAATCTCTGTTGCATAGGCAAGAAAAAGCAACAAGGAGCATTTACCTCTTCGTCAAGACAGAGAAAAGAGTTAATGTTTCCTCAAGAAAGTGCCATATCCTCTTTGAGAGGCAAGCTTTTGAAATCAGTAGATTATTTGACTCATTCTGGGAGCAATATCTCATCTACTAAAATCGATGTCGACATATTTATTGGGAAAACGTGAACTGGTATTAACAGCTGGTCAATCATATTGAAATATGATCTATCCAAGCAGTAGTCATGGCAGTACTACTGTATGGATGCACCATTTTGACTCTAACGAAATGCTATGGGGAAAAAAACTAGATGGAAACTGCACCTGAATGCAATGTGATTTTTTGAGCAGATCCAGGAAGCAGCACTAAACAATTGCCCTAGGCTGCTTACTTCCTATCTCACAAACCATCCAAGTAAAATGAACAAAACTTGCTGGCCATGGCTAGAAAAGTAAGCACATACACATAAGCTACATTCTCTTATGGACTTCAATATATAGACACACCAGTTTTAGGTTGACTATATATATATATATATATAATAATGTCTATCGATCCGCACACTTGGTAGCTCCTCGAGATGGTACACAGTGTCCACACAGAGCTGATGAATATTAGTTTTTACTGATTAGTCAATGCTAGTGTGTTTATGTGTCAGTGTCCACTGAGAATGTCGCTTATGAGTTCATCTTTACTTTTCCAGAGTCACCCAGCTTGATTGGTTTTCGAAATGTTACGTAAATGGACGAACCTGTTGTTTTATAAGGTGTGGCTGCCAGGATTTGTTTAAAACAGCATGCATTTCCATCAATCTTTTTTCTTGAATCATTTCCTTAGAGTCGCAGGGGTGCATCCATACAGTTGAGGAATTTGGAAGAATTCTTGTTTTATTTTATCTGAGATTTGCTTTCCATACAGTTTATTACCTGTTGATGGCGGTCCATATTTTACCGATGCATACGTTGACATCAATTTCAGTAGATGAGATATTGCTACTGAGGTATATTAACTATATTGACACTTGAAATACACAGTTTTATTGAGGAACATTTAAAGTTTATTCCTGCAAATATTTATTGATTCGTTGCTTAAAATTAAATGTCCGATTAACCCATCTTCATATTGAAAATGTTTCAGCATTCCTATTTAGAAATTACAATACAGTTTGCTCTTGATCACTTAAACTTTGTAATAACTGAAACTTGCAACGTATTATTCACAACTGTTTCTACACAATTTTCCAAACAGACTTCCGAGGAATTTATAATTCCTGATTTGGTTTCCCTGTGAATTACTGTCGGCTTTGTAACCAACTAAATAAACACGCTTCAATTGTTTTTCGGATACTGAAGGTCTCTCAGGACTTCTAACTTCACGCAAGCATTCTGCTGTTTAATATTTTCTAGTAGGAATTGTAAATGAACTGTTTTGTTGGTGCTGATTTCCCAAAATGTGTTATGAAATGTCATTACAGGACTGTAATATGTTTAACTTATTTCAATCATTTAAAATGCTTTTTGCCCAGTCAGCTGGGGGGGGGGTTGTAGAATACAATGACTGCACCTCTGCAGATTGGTAAGACCCCCCTAACGAGTGACCTGTATATGACACTAAACATTCTGATGGTGAGGTTCCAGCAGTGCTGGAGGTTTGGGGAAAGCGGAGTACCCCTTCATTGCCATCGTTACCAGGTCCACTCTGGCCCGGAGTGGTAGCACCTGATAGGGCCCTATCTATGGGTTAAATAGAACTAACAGCATACTTATGCTAAAATGAATCGAGTAAACTAAATAGCTTGAAATAGAAACGTTTTTTACAATTAAACCGTACTTAAACTTAAACTGCGGGCTTATGCTTAACTGAATTATTTCAAATAGAATTGTTTTTTCGACATTAACTGAATTATTACATATAACTGCTTGAATAATTTGAAATGGAAATGTTTTTTGACAATTAAACTGTGTACTTATGCTAAACTGAACTGTTTTCAATAGAACAGATTATTTACATAAAAATGGATTTGGCGTTAAATGAACTACAAAGGTTGATATGCCATAAAACCAAACAAACCAAACCAAACCTTAAAATGCTTTCTCAACAGCTATTTCTTTAGCACAGTAACTTTCAGAAAAATACCTGGTACTGCTAAAAACATTCATAATAAACTTCATGTGCTTCAAAGCAAAGCTGATTAATGTGAATGTTAATAATTTTATATTTTGTAAATTTTTGAAACAATCATTTTCTTTTGTAGACATAGTGTATATAGTTTTCCTGAAGATTCTTTTTCACATAAAAATTGATTGCTAACTCAATATATTCTATTCGGCTGTGAAAACCCGCTCTATACAAATATAAAGGACTTTAGAAATATTTTGGCTTTCTCCTTCTTTTCTTTATTCTCTGCCAAAGAATACAAACACACACACTCTGAAACTAGTGGACAAGTTCTCCTACCACGGAAGCAGCGTCTCATCAACCGAGACTGACATCAACACGCTACTAGCAAAGGCATGGACAGCTGTCGATTGACTATCAGTGACATGGAAGTCAAACCTGACCGATAAAATAAAAAATGCAATTTTTACCAAGCAGTGGTCGTGTCAATACTGCTATATGGATGCACCACGTGGACGCTAACTAAACGTATGAAGGAAAAGCTCGACGGTATTTACATAAGAATACTACGAGCTGTATTGAACAAGTCAT
>OY757931.1:80930032-80931467 GCA_963585895.1 Sepioteuthis lessoniana | reverse complement strand
TGAACAAGTCATGAAGGCAACACCCCATAAAACAGCAGCTTTACGGCCACTTGACACCCATCACGAAAACTATCCAAGTTAGACGAGCTAGACACGCAGGATACTGCTGGGGAGGTAAGAACGAACTCATAAGCGATGTACTCCTATGGACTCCTTCACATGGACGAGCAAAGGTTCGATGACCAGCGAGAAAATATATACATCAGCTCTGTGCCGATAGAGAATGAAGTCTGGAAGATCTACCGTGAGCGATGGATGATCATATTTACTAACCCCTCCGCTCGGGCAGGATATAACACAAGGTCAATCTTTTAAGTGGAGTTTAACAGTTTTGAATTCAGAGTTTTCCTTCTACACTAGTTGCCTCACCAAGGCTGAAGAAATCAGTCTGCCCTACTATTTACCCATAGCTGGAGGGAAAATAATTGGATTCATACCTTTCCAAAGGGTATTAGTGCTATGTGAAATGCAATCAGTCTTCTCCAGGATTTGAACTCGTGTCGCCGTGTCCAGCGATGGAAGATTGAGACGGATGGCGAAAGAGGATAACAGTAATCCGCGCTCGAAGCGCTACATGATGATAATGATGATGATATATAAGATGTGCCCGTGGTGTATTGGTTATCGTCGTAGGAATTGGACACGACGATACGAGTTCAAATCCTGGACAAGACTGATTGCATTACACATAGCACTAATACCCTTGGGAAAGGTATGAATCCAATTATTCTCCCTCCAGCTATGGGTAAATAGTAGGACAGACTAGGTTCTTCAGCCTTGGTGAGGCAACTAGTTTAGGAGAAGGAAAACTCTGAATTCAAACCCGTTAAACTCCGTTTAAAAATTGACCTTGTATCATATCCTGCCTGAGCGGAGGGGTTGGTAAAGATGTATTAAAATGACTTTAATATTGATAATATTGATATCCTCAGATGAGGATACGATCATCATGTTGATAACATGTTGACATGTTGATAAGGACACAATTGTTAAGAAAGGGGAGTTGAAATTATGGTGTCATGTTGCAGTTTTTGAAAATAAATGACGGGTGAAGTACAATGTGTAGTTGATATAAAACACCTAAAATGATATACCAAAAAGGGTTTTGACAATGTGTGTAGAATCATTTTTTTTACTGCGAACTCTCTCTAATGCTTTCCTTATGTCACAATTTTTCCGTCTGCCACTCTCTCTCAAGAATGTGATTGGCACTGGTGTGGAATTGATGTAATTTATATCTGCATTTAATTTGGCTTTTATATTTACCTATAAGGAAAAAAGATTCTTCATAAAGATAACAAATGAAAATAATGAATATGTGTATGCATACACCCAATTAAACAGGATATATATATATATATATATATATATATATATATATATATATATATATATAAGAAAAAAATTCAAAAAATACAAATCTCTTCGTGGACCA
>OY757931.1:80917532-80925032 GCA_963585895.1 Sepioteuthis lessoniana | reverse complement strand
CTTCTCTTTTTCCTTCTTGATTTGAAATTTATTTTTAACAGATCTGCCGAAGCTACAATTGCAATTTCTGATTTATGGAAAGAATTCTGTTTTTAAAAGAAATTTTAGGAAAATATACTTTGCTATCATTCTTTAGTCTCTTCACAGCAATGTAAAGTAATGTAGTCTATCTTAAAATGTTCTTCCAATAATCATGAAGTTAATTAATTTCGATTAGTAGAAGGTGGAAATACAAACTCTAATTTTGGGGCTTAAGGGTTAAAATTTACCCGTCACCCCTCCCCATTTAAAGTCTATGTTTTCTTTTTCTTTTCTCCGACCATCGCCATCCATTCTTCTGTACGGATTTTTAAATTTCACTTGGAACAGAGAATATTTATTCACCTTAATCATCCTTTCTATTCATTAATCTCATCAGACAATTATATTTTTGAACGATATTAAAATTGATGATTCCGTTTTAATTAGCAATTCTTTTACTTCGTTTCTGTAGCTATTTTTTTTAATCATTTATTATTACAGATAACAAATGATTGTCAAAATTGCAAATCTTTTTTTTCTGTCATCCTGTGTCTTTTAAGTATTTAGTTTAAATTCAATATAAGTGGGAAACAGTTATCAACACATTTTAAAAAATATCATATCAGCTGTGTTCCTGATTTAATCGAGAATTAGACATGTACACACTTAACATTTTACAAGATATTCAAATTAAATCATCGAAAGTAATTTCTTTAAATTGCAAATGAGAATTTTATCTTTCTTTAAACTTGTAAGAATTTTTTTTATGAGAGAACAGGGAACAGGGAATAAAACAGCTGATGGCATAGGCAGATTAAAGACTTATATATATATATATATATATATATATATATATATATATATATATATATATATATATATATAAGTTGGACGGTTTCGATTCCGGCTTCGAGCGTCCTGCGTGTCTAGCCACACTGAAGAGTTCTGATAGAACGAAACAGTCTGTCTGTGGATGACTATATATATATATATATATATATATATATATATATATAAAGAAAGAAAGACTTATATATATATATAACAAAAATACCTAAATATAATGATCTTTTCCACTTTTTCCTTTTGCTTATTTTATTTATTTCGTTAGTTTGTGGCATTTGTTTGAATGAATATCAAATCTTTTCACTATAAGAAGCAGTGAGTGTTTTTCCCAAGCACTTATTTTTTTCTAGGCTATAGCCCAATCGGCTGGGGCTGTCGAATATACTGATTTCATCTCTGCAGAGGGGTAAGACCATCCTAACAAGAGTCCTGGATATGGCACTAAGCTATCTGATGCTGATGCTCCAGTCCTGGAGCTTTGGAGGATGTGGAACAACCCATCATTGCCATTACTCCCAGCCCTATTCGGAACCGTAATGATAGCCCCCGATAGGGCCCTATCGATTCGCAATTTCAACTGTTTGATATTTAAACTGTGTGCAAACAACAAGTGACCTCTGCTAAATTGAATTTTTAGAAATAGAACTATTTGATTATTTATATCCCAGAAAATATAGGGTTATATATATATATATATATATATATATATATATATATATATATATATATATATATATATATATGAAGGACAATATTTTTCTACAAGTTCATTTAATAAATAACTAAGGAGGAAGTACTGTATACAGTGGCACTATCAATAGAGATGAATTCTTTCATGTTCCAGAAGACTCTCACATGGCATTCGTCCCTGGAACTTTTTCATTACTGCAGAATCAGTGTGATTCCACAATATGGAATATATTTTCATCTCAGTATTATAATGATTAACCGATATTTAGCTTATTTGTAAACATGTTTTTGCTTAAAATTTGCTTCTCTATACAAACTACACAATTTTGTGTAAATTTCACATGGTTTCCACCTGTCAGCTTCCAAAAATACATGACAGACCTCTGTTTACGCCTGAAACTCTTTGGTTTATAAATATTTTGAATTGGCTGGAAATAGATATTTATGCAGAATTAAACTAACTTTTGCAATAAACCATCCAAATAATGCAGACTTCCAATATTTGAAAAAAAATCGTCAAAAATAAGCTTTTATTTTTTATTTTTTAAAATCCTTAAGTTATTGAAAGATCCAAGTATATATATATATATATATATATATATATATATATATATATATATATATATATATATATATATCAAAAAAGAGGTCTACGAAGAGATTTGTAATTTTTTCATTCATTTATTTTGTTCTTAGATACGTGTTAAATATCTTTATGTTTCCAGCTTATTGTTTTCGTCAGAGAACATATATGTGGCACAAGGCCTTTTAATGGGCTGCTCAATGAGACTTGAACTCACTCTTTTTTTTCCAGTTTAAATAACCTTTGGTTGGTCAGACGGGTTTATATAGGAGTCATTCTCTCTCTTTCCTGGAGTGTGTTTACTTTGGTCTGCTTTACCTGTCTTTGATATTTGATATGTTTATTGTGGTCGTTGTTGTTGTTGTTGGTGGTGGTGTGTGTGTGTGTGTGTGTGTGTGTGTGTGGTGTAGAGTTGTGTGTAGTTCTTTGAGGCAAGTTTTTTGTAGGTTTTTATCGGTGATTATTCTGTGTATTCTACGAGCTAGTGTGTAAGGGATGGATTTTATACAGTTTTGGGGGTGGTGGCTTCTGAAGTGGAGGTATTGTTGGGTTTCTGTTGGTTTGTGGTAGATTTCTGGAATAATTTGACTATTTACGATTTTATAAGGATGTCTAAAAAAGGTAATTCTTTTAAGCTGTGTTCCATTGTAAATTTTATTTTTTAACATAGATAAATTCGAAAAATACAAATTTCTTCATGGACCTTCTTATTTAAAAATATATCCTTATTCTTTCTTTGAACCTACAACAACCGTCTTTATATATATATATATATATATATATATATAATATTTTCTCAGAATGTCCAGTGTTCTTATGCACAATGCTAACATTTTAAATGAGAAAACTAGCAATATTAATAAATGACTGCAATTGTAAAATTTGTGTATCTTTAGTTTAGAATAAAATGAATTTGAACCAATTTTGGGACGATACATTTTTTGTAGGTATTACTGTAGGTATCTTCAATTATTTATGTTACATTTTCTATAGGCAGGATGTAACTCAGAACTGCATTTAAATTCCACCTGTATTGGCTTTTCATTAGCCATACTAAACAATGCATAAAAGAGAATAAAACCTTAAAGAGATTATGATTTTGAAACCTGTTTAATTTGTTTAAGTTGACCAAAGTCTTTATCTTTGAATAGACATTTCAGACACCGTCCATTTTTTGTCCCTTTTGCTTTTGCTTTTTTAATTAAATCATCATTTTTTTTTGTTGATTTTTATTAGATATTCGGTCTTAGGGATGAAAATCTCATAATTCAAACCACTTGAAAACCTTGAAGAAGGTTGGGATTTGCCTGGCTATTTCCTACCAAAGAAACACTGCGTGAGTAGCGTCCGATGACCACTCATTATTATGGTACCTGTAAAGAAGAACTCATCAAAATCCTTCGTAATTAGAGACCAATTTAGTCTCGTTTAAAGAAAATATTAGGCAAAAAAACAAAAAGGAAATAAACACTTCTCAAAATATTTTACTAATCTGTTATGTTTCTTGTTTTTTATTGCTCTTTCCAGGTAATAAAGCACTGGTTAGGTAAGATTGGTTTCATGACTTTTAAAGAATATTAACATTCTTTGCAAAGGGATTGTCTATTAGCTTGAAAGCAAATAACGCTGATAAGAAAATAAATTGTTACAGGTTTTTTTTCGGAATAAAAATATTTTACCAATCTGTTATGTTTCTTGTTTTTATTCCTCTTTCCAGGTAATAAAGCACTGGTTAGGTAAGATTGGTTTCATGACTTTTAAAGAATATTAACATTCTTTGCAAAGGGATTGTCTATTAACTTGAAAGCAAATAACGCTGATTAGAAAATAAATTGTTACAGGTTTTTTTTCGGAATAAAAATATTTTACCAATCTGTTATGTTTCTTGTTTTTATTCCTCTTTCCAGGTAATAAAGCACTGGTTAGGTAAGATTGGTTTCATGACTTTTAAAGAATATTAACATTCTTTGCAAAGGGATTGTCTATTAACTTGAAAGCAAATAACGCTGATTAGAAAATAAATTGTTACAGGGTTTTTTTCAGAATAAAAATATTTTAACAATCTGTTATGTTTCTTTGTTTTTTATTCCTCTTTCCAGGTAATAAAGCACTGGTTAGGTAAGATTGGTTTCATGACTTTTAAAGAATATTAACATTTTTTGCAAAGGGATTGTCTATTAACTTGAAAGCAAATAACGCTGATTAGAAAATAAATTGTTACAGGGTTTTTTTTCAGAATAAAATTGAAGTTGAAATACTTACTCCTCGAAAATAACGAACAAAGAAAATCCATGATATTAAAATCAAAGCAAATTCTTCTAGGAAAAAAGACAGACAATTGACTAAATAAGTTTCTCTATTTACAGGATAAAGAAAGCACCTTCAGTAACTTGCTTCACATTGAGATGCTCCTGCTATTATTATTATTATTATTTGATTTTTTTAGCCTTCAACTGCTTGTTCTCCCGCTAAATGAAAATCAAATCTGATTAATTCATTAAAGTAAAATATCTGTGGGATGCTGACATATGAATAGGGAGTCTTTTGACCCCCCACAAAGAATATGGCAGACAGTAGGATGCATTTCTCTGGGCTGACTCCACACACATCTGGATTATATAAGCAGGGTAACCATTCAAGAGGATAATTTGCAAAGTTTGCAATAGAAGCTACAGTATTCCACCAAAATTTAATTTGAAAAAGGTGTGGATATTTTTTGGCCTATATTGAGTTTATTTTGCTTATCTCTTCAAAAAATTCCGGGTCTAACTGAACACCTTGCAGGGATTATGGCAAAGAAGGGGAAAATTGGAATAAAAAGAAAAGAATAAAAAAGAAACGAAAAGCTATCTCTCTCTCTCTCTCTCTCTCTCTCTCTCTCTCTCTCTCACACACACACACACAAACACACACACACACTCTCTCTCTCTCTCTATATATATATATATATATATTAGAGGAAAATGGAAATAAATCTGATGGTATGTAAATATGAAAAAAAAAACGATATTCTGAGGATGCATTTACTTATGTACGAATAATATGGCAATGTTTAAAGTTTCATTTTTTAAACCATCTTTCGGAAGATGTTATTATGTAACATAGCATATTTATAAATATATATATTAAATCTTGTGAGTGTGCATATCTTTATGCATACGTGAATATAAAATTTCTTTATTTTTCTACTTGCTATATTTTGAAGAATCTTTTCCTGGTCATTCTTTACATATCAGTAAATCTCAATTTATTTACATATCTATTTATCAATGTCTTTTCCCCAGGTTTATTATTATAACTTTGGTTATAATAATAATAATAATAATAATAATAATAATAATAATAATAATAATAATAATAATAATAATTTGACATACAAACGGATCACCTAATCTCGGCCAGAAGACCAGACCTTAAAATAATCAACAAAGAATAGAAGACCTGCAAAATTGTTGACTTTGCTATCCCGGCTGACCACTAAATAAAACTGAAAGAATGTGAAAAGAAAGATAATCACCTCGAACTTGCTAGAGAATTGAAAAAAACAAACAAACTAGGGGACATAAAGGTGACTGTGATTGGTGATAGTGATTGGTGCTTTTGCCACGGTAACAAAAGGATTATTAACGGTCCTGGAGGATTTGGAAGTTGGCGGCTTAGTGGAGACCATCCAAACAGCAGCATTATTGAAAACGGCCAGAATACTGAGAAGAGTCCTGGAGATTAGAGGAAACTTGGTGTCACTCAATCTCCACTGAAAAACCATCAGCTTACACTGATGTGAAAAACTCAAATGAGTAAGTAATAATAATAATAATTATTATTATTTTTCATTTAATAATCCATACTATCCATTTCATGTTCAAAACCATTATTTAAATGAATGTTTGATACGATTATTTGAAGAAAATTTTTCTTTCCTTTCCAACAATTCGAATAAACATTTTATTTTTGTTCAGAAATCATCTAGTTTAACAACTTAAACTGAAATATCTTTCATGGATTATTAATTAAGAAAATATTTGATTATAATTAGTTAATATTCAATTCCTAGAGAGTTTTCCACACCCTCTCGAACTGGTAGGTTTTCACGGAAATCTGAGTGACAAAAACTTTCCTCAGAGTTCCAAGACTGATTTTGAAAGTGCTGTGGTCTGTATAGTCTTGATTTTTACTCCGATGTCCAATTGTTCCTTTCTTCTTCCAAGTTTTTTTTCCAAGAACATCTACAGTTGTTATGACTGTCACTATTATGTTCCAAAGTTGTTTTTTTTGTTCTCTGTAGAGATCCAAATATCTGTCTAATTTTTGTTTTCTTTTATTTTCACTCAGTGGTAATCTAGAATGACAAAATCCACAAGACGGTAAGTCTTTTTTTTTTTTTTTTTTGGTTAATCAACACTAAATCTGGTCTTCTGGACGGGATTACTTGACTCGATTGTATCTCAAAATCACCAAGAATTTAATGCATCTCATTATCTTGGATGCATTCTGGTTTGTTCATATATTAGAGAAAAATGGAAATTAATCTGATGATATATAAACGGGGAAAAATGACAAAAAAACAAGATATCTGTTTTGTCTCTATCATTTTGCAGGATGGTTAAAATTCAATCTTTGGCCCAATTTCCAGTGGATAAATCTTACCTACCCAGTCGTGTCTAGTCTTAAATTTTCATTATTTTACTTCTGGTATGTTTTTCACGCCAGCATTAGTTAATGCATTTTTACTGGAGTCAGAGTGACTGAAAGTCCATCAGCCTTTCAGGATTCTTCTCAGTATTCTAGCCAATCTCAACTATGCTGTAGTTTAGATGGTCTCTATTCGTCAGTCGATCTCTAACTCTTCTATACCCCTTTCTAAGCCTTTGGGGACCGTTCCAAGTGAACCAATTACGACTGGTATCGTTGTCACCCTCAGCTTTCTTAGTTATCTTGTAAGGTATAAATACGTCTCACTTTACATTTTCTTTTTCAATCTGTGGTCCGCTGGGATGGCAAAATCCACAATACAGTAAGTTTTCTTATTTTTGTTGGAATTTTGGATTATCAAATGAAATACCACTCTGAAAAAACAAAAAAAAACAAACAAGAAAACAAACGAACAAAAAAAAAAGAATAAACTAAAATAAAAACAGAATAACTATAACAAATATTCACCCTTAAAATTCCTACCGATGATATGGAAAATAAAAATAGTACAAAATATGAAGATGTACAACTCACTAATAAGCCGCGGACGGTTCCCAGAAGAACAGAAAGGATGCCAAAAGGGAACAAGAATAACAGGAGATCCACAAAACATTGATCAACACATCCGAAAGGAGAACAAAACAAGACGACAAAATGTTGCTATAACA
>OY757931.1:80880032-80912532 GCA_963585895.1 Sepioteuthis lessoniana | reverse complement strand
TTTACGATAGACAAAGTATTCATATATAAACGCAGTTGCTTTTTTGCAGTGGGAGAATGACTGACAAAACCCAACTTCCCATCAAGAGAAGACTGAAAAGATCTCTTATTGGATTGTCAAGCTCTTCTTATTGACTGGAAGAATACTCTTAATGACCCCCCCCCTCTCTCTCTCTCTTGTGTCACTCATCAAAAATGAGAGGGGGAGAATAATGTTAATCTCTATGTTATTGTTAGAAAAGGTTCAATCTCTGAGAAATACATCACACATCATTAACCTGGTTTACAACATTTAGTTTTTTTTAAGGGGAAATTTTAGATAAGTGAATCAAGTTTAAGTAAACTTTAGATACATAGAAAACTTGCCATGCAGTGGATTTTCGTCGTTCGAGCAGAACACAGAGTGAAAAAGAAAGCAAAAAGAGAGGAAAGTATTAAGATCTTGTCTGAAAAATAAGACAGCAATGAAATGTGATGGTGATGGTGATATCAATAGTAATTCGTACACTTGAAAAATGGAATAGAAGCGTTGGAAATTAAGGAATAAATCGATCTCATCCAAACTACAGCATTGTTGAGATCGACCAAAATATTTAGAAGAACCTAGGAGACCTGATAAGACTTGTTGTCACTCAAAGACCATTAGCTAACTCCAGTGCTAAAAATTGAAAAAACTGTGGAACATGAAAGTGACAATAATACCAATTGTGATTGATGCTTTTTGGTACAGTCACCAGATGATTATTAAAGGGACTGAAGGACTTTGAAATTAGAGAAAGAGTGGAGACCATTCAAATTACAGCATTATTGAGAACGGCCAGAATACTTAGAAGAGTCCTGGAGAGTTAAGAAGACTCGCTGTCACTGAAACTCCAGTGAAAGGCCATCTGCTAACGCTGATGTGAAAAACTGCCATTATAATAATCAAGAGCGGATAAAAGAATAATAATAAAAACAAACGTGGTGATGAAAGAAAAACATTTAAAAAAGAGTATCTCAGATGAAGGAGAAAACTTCCCGAAACCAAGTTCTGCAGCTGGAATCTAATCAAAGAGATCATCATCTGGGCTGTCCTCCTTGAATGATACCCAGAACCATCCTTAGAATTGTCAAGGATGCCCTCAAACAAATGGATCAGAGGACGAGAAAACTAATGTAAAGACTTACATGCTTACATTAATACAAGAACTGACAGACAACACAAAAAAGAGCAAAGAAAGACTAATTAAAGCACCCAGAAACAGAACAGACAACACCATGAAAAACAGGACAATAACCAGAAAACAGAAATGGGAATAAAAACATGAGTATGGATATTTCAAACAACAAAATAATGAAATTTCACGCAAGAAGACAGAGACATGGCTAACGAAACGAAACCTTAAGAGAAAATT
This sequence comes from Sepioteuthis lessoniana, assembly GCA_963585895.1. Taxonomy (NCBI): domain Eukaryota; kingdom Metazoa; phylum Mollusca; class Cephalopoda; order Myopsida; family Loliginidae; genus Sepioteuthis; species Sepioteuthis lessoniana. Next base: position 80,911,139 of record OY757931.1, on the reverse strand, counting down.
GGATCTCTTCTCATAGAAACACGAAACAACGCTATAAGATCCTACTATATTAAAGTATAAGACTAGACTCGGCTGGGTAGGAAGCGGTCAAATTGAGGACTTTGGAGTTCACTGAGTAAAATTAAAAGACAGTGAAAAAAAGAGATAAGCACCAAGACGTTGCGAAAGAACAACAAAAAACAAACAAACGAAAACAACAATGGAACTTTAAGGTGATGGTACACGCTGAATAATCCCGAAAAGGTTGATAAAGGGACTAGAAAACCTAGAAATCAAATGACAAGAAAAGACCATGCAGACTTCAGGATTATCATAGTTGGTTAGAATCCTGAGAAGTGCCCTGGAGATTTGAGGCCACCCAAACTCCAATGAGAAACCATCAACTAACGCTGTTGTGAAAAACTCGCAAGGAATAATAATTAAAATACGTAATCTTCAGATGCATAAATCAAATAACCCACTTTAGAATATCAAACACCCCGGGTGCTATAATATTTATCAAGCAAGTTATTCGGCAAGACTATCGCTAGTACATACAATTCCTACTCTGGGCTTCAGTCTTTTGCCTTGTACTAAATTAAGATGAACTTAGAAATTGACTTCTCTATAGTGAGTGTCAGCAAAAAAATAACATATTTTTGAAACACTGTTATATATAAATAACTGCTGACAACATTTTTGAGATTTTCTTTTTATGTTTTTTCTTCAGGGAAAATGGTATATTATTTACCTAGCAGCCAGTGTATTTTTAGGTATACCCATATGTAGGATAAGTGAGCTAAGAAAATTATTTTTATGTTCATTAGCATGTGTTTTGAGAAATCTTAAGTCTCAAAAATGTTTCCACCCAGAGAAATTTGATATGAGGAAATTGATTACAAACAATTAATGAATAAATAGTAATTAATGAATAAATAGTAATTAAAGCCTCTTTGAAGTATTTGACACTTCTCAACTTTATCATATCTATTAGATGTTGTTTTTGTTGTTAAATTTTTCCCTTTTAATTAATGCTGAGGAAATATTTCAAGAATGTCAGGAATTAGTCGAGTCCTAATTTGATTGTATTTGTTTCTTGCAGAAGGAAAATCAAGAAAACAAAGTTGGAATACTACTACTACTACTACTACTACTACTACTACTACTACTACTACTACTAAAAATAATAATAATAATAATAATAATAATAATAATAAGAAGAAGAAGAAGAAGAAGAAGAAGAAGAAGAAGAAGAAGAAGAAGAAGCCATAGCAACAAGATTAATAATAATAATTAGTATCATAGTTATAATTATGACAATTATAATAATGACCTAATAATTCTAAAAATTCCAGAAAAAATAGAAAGAAAAATAACTGCAAAGATACTTCAAGCGACAAACATAGGAAATTCCCTATGGAGATGATTAAGAGGAGGAAACCTAAAAGTGAAACTGAAAGACTTAAAAGCAGCACAAAAGAATAGCATTAGAACAACTTAGAACAAAACAAGATTTCATAATACGCAGAAGAATAGCTAGAGTCAATCACGTGGTGTCAGAGATGAAACTATTAATCTCATAATAATTGAATAGCGCAAACTGGATCAAAAGTAATACAAGAATAGCCATGACTGGATGGAGATGGCGACCCATTGCATCTTGTCAAAGAACTAAAATGAAGCTGAAAGTGATAGTGATACCAATCATTGTGGGAGCCCTTGGAAAATCCCTATGATACAAGAAAGGAGGATTAGGATTAGAAATCCAAGGATGAATTTAGATTTACTTGACAACAACCTATCTGAAATCGGCTAGAATACTTAGAAAAGTCCCAGGGAGCTGAAGAAACTTGTTATCACATGGACTTCTGTGAAAAGCTGCTGTTACTATTGAACAACTCGTAAAAAATAGAATATCATGATTAGTATTATTTGAAATTTCCTATAAGTAACACCCATGGCTATTACTGGAGATCAAGTGACAACAATACTTTTCTTTTTCCCTCAATATTCTTGCTAATTTTAGCAATTCTGTTTTCTGAATAATTTCAATTTTCTTTTTCGGATATCTAATTCTCCAAATATTTTTGGAAGACTTTATTGGACTGTTCGAAGCAATCTGACAATGATAAGAATAATAGTCACCTTGGTTCTTTGGGTATTATCATTATTATTATTATTATTATTATTATTATTATTATTATTATTTAAAAAAAGTATTTCGTTTAATCCATTTATTTCTTTACTCGTAAACTGAGATTCAGATTCCTGTTGTTAATGATTCTTCTGAGAAAGGAAAAAAATATTTCGTCAAGAATAAAATAATAATAATAATAATAATAATAATAATAATAATAATAATAATAATAATAATAATAATAATAATAATAATAATAACGCAGCTGCTGTGGACGTGGACTATTGAATACCTAGAATCTGAATGAAAGAAAAAAATGTGGATAATGAATGAAAGGGAATAAAAAAAATATTTCACCATAAAAAAAAGAAATATGCTGTGAAGATGCTTGATAAAAATGAAAATAATTTCGGGAGAAAAAAAAGAAAAGATTGGAAGATGCATTTTGTTGAGTGGTGGGCAATTTGAAAAATGGACCGAAATCCTCACTTGGGGGTAATGTGGGCATTTTATATATTTTGCAAATTGATGTCAGAGGAATTGGTCGTTCTCTGGTCAAAATCAGTAAGGAATTAAGATGATGCATACAAGAAGGAGAAAAACAGGAACTAAGAGAGAGAGAGAGAGAGAGAGAGAGAGAGAGAGAGATGGAGGAGAAGGAAGAGAAGAAGGAGGAGTGGTATGAAAGACAAGGAGGGAATAAAAACAAGACAAAAAGAAAGAATGGTGAAAAATGGACGAATAAAGAAAACTAAAGAAGAAGAAGAAGAAGAAGAAGACGAAGAAGAAGAAGAAGAAGAAGAAGAAGTTAACTTTAAGGAGTAATATAAGAAAAAGACGGCTAAGAGCCGTGATGGAGAAGAAAATAGATAAATGAATAAAAAATGAAAAAGAGAAAAAAACAAAAACGATAAAAATGAATTATTAAAGGAAAATAACTAAAAGAAGAAATAATGATTGAAAGAAAAAGACGACAAAAAAGGTTTAAAAAAAAAAGATGGAAAAATAAGTTGTATGAAGTAGAGAACGACAGACTATTGATAAGGAAAAGAATACTATATCAGTTAGAAACTGTTCTTTCATTTTTTTTTTTTTTATTGAAATGGCACGATAAAGAGCGTCACCATAGAAGAATTATGAAATCGAACTGTTCGAATGAATACTTCATGCATATTTGGAAAAAATCTATATGATTCTACTTAGCTAATGGCTATTTTGTGTATAAATGGGTTTCTTAATACATCACATTTATATTTGCGCTTATAGGCGCACCATTAAACACTCACACACACGCACCCGCACAGGTGCGCGCGCACAACACACACACACACACATATATATATATATATTCTGAGAAGAGTGTTTGCAATATTACATACAGATCAGCTTTTTCTTCTTAGAATCAAAGTGTAGTATCTTCATATTTCGCTAAAGAAAAAAGTGTACCTCGACAGCTTATAGGTTGGTATCTAAGTATAATATAATTTCTTCCTTGTCCCTTTTATCTTTATATATATATATATATATATATATATATATATATATATATATATATATATATATATAGGGATGGCTCTGGACTAGAAAATCGGCTGGAGTTTCGGAAAATACTTAAAAATCCGTACAAAAAGTATTCCCTTTTTATATGCCATACCATGATTTGTTACTGACAAGACACATCCATTTCTATCTTAATTCTCGTGATCAAACGCGTAATGATTTTTGTTTTGCTTATTTTTTTACGTTTATAGATTCTTGGGAATGATTTGACTCCCTTAAGTGATATTTGCATATTGGTCCTCTTGCGGGCCTTCGCAGAAAAAATACTGTAACATGAAAAATTTATAATTTATTCTTTTTTATAATTATATCCTTCAGGGTATATTATTACTAGCAGAACAAGTGACATTTTTTGAAAACCTTTAAACAAGCTTTTAAAATCAAACTGTTAAAAATATAAAGGTATGAATAAAATGAAAACTAAATGAGTCATAGAAAAAGAAAGTTTTTTTTTTCTCCAATTTATAAGTATATCTATTTCTTTTCATCAACATTAACTAAATCGAATTAGCCTCTAAGTTAAGGGAAAGACAACTCGTCTCTTATTATTGTGATATGTCATTTAAAATATTTTGCGGTATATCATAACATTTATGGTGTTGTAAAAGATAATTCTAAATAAATAATTTCTGACTGACACATTTCTTTAAAAAAAATCCTAAGTACTAATGATATTATGATTTTACTGATCGAACTGAGTTTTATATGAATTTGATGCCTTTTTTTTGCCAGATTGTTCATTTTAAGCAGACAAGTGACTTCACTCAATTCATATAACATAGAAGACTTCACTTTCGCAAATTTAAAATGTTTTTAAATAACTTTTTGTTAACATTTTCTACCGGAACATTCATTTATTTGTGTCACATTACAAATATGTAAAAGTCATTTTTTTTTTAAATCTCATTTTTTGGGTTTCATATATCTCTTTGATAGATGGCACACCTGACTCGTCTTTTACATTTCCAGGATCTGCAAACGAAAGCCTTTGTGGTTGACGCGCAATTATATATATATATATATATATATATATATATATATGTTGCAACCGCACCCCTGTAATAAGTGATACTCATACAAATATATATTTTCTTTAATATCTTCACTTGAACGAAAAGTAGACTTAAAAAAATTTTTAGGGCAGTTTCAGTGTGAGGCTGCCGGAAGTAAAATAAAAATCCTTCGCTCTTGCAACATTTCCACTGGGGCAAACATAGCAGCGCCCACTGGTTAAAACTGTTACACCCCCAACCCCAAGCGAAACGCTCAACAAATCTTTCATCAAATGGTCCATATACCAGGAATGATTTGGGAGGGGTAAAAGCATCATCGCCACTAACCCAGTGGGTTCTAGCAGTATTTTGCAATGTCACAAAGTTCTCTGTCTGTCTATCTGTCTGTCTCCCTCTCTCTCTCTCTCTCTCTCTCTATCCCCCCTCTCTCTCTATATATATATATATATAAATAAAATGACCCCTTGTCCAAGTGGTTAGAGCGTTCGCTATTGACCCAAGAGACTGGGGTTCAATCCCTGGTTGAGTCATACCAAAGACTCAAAAATGGTACTTGATGCTTCCTTGCATAACACTCAGCATTATAAGGTTAGGATCAAAGGTAAAACGGAGCAATCCGAGGAAAGGAGTAGCACCCCCTTTACACTTCACTAATGTAAAGGGAGCCTTCGGGTCGCCCTCGACTACGGTCGCCAACTTTTAATATATATATATATATATATATATATATAGTAGCGTTCATTATTAAAGAAAATGTATGAAAAAGAAAACATTTTCCACGCCGCAATTGTTCTGAGAAAATATTTATTCTATACTGTTGTAAATTTGAATTATTGTGGTGTTTTTTTTAAACTTATTTTAGCCTTTTTAAAGCAATTCTAGAGTTGTGGAGAAAAAAGTTTTTTTAGATTATTTGCTGCAAATTTTCCCCGATGTAATCTGCAGAATTGGAAATTTTGATTTTAAACCTTTCTGTCAACTGTGTTCATACATACATACATACATACATACATACATACATACATACATACATACATACGTCGTGCCTTCAATAAGTTTCCAGACTTTTTTGTACAGGCATTTAAAATTGTCGAAGACTCCTGAAAATTCAGTATGTTATTGATAAATATCTTATGAGATGACTGACCAATTTTTATGATTTCAGGTTTAAATGAACAGCTACGGCAGGAATTAGAATACACCCTACTAAACCTGATTGTTCTGCTGGTGAATTTAAAAAATGCAATCCGGACTTTAGAAGAACGATATGCAATGAAATTCTATTTTAAACTTGGAAAAAATCCCATGCGATGAAAGCTGGATCTACTGCTATGACCCAGAGACTAAGAGACAGAGTTCCCAGTGAAAGCATGCTGGCTCTCACAGACCCAAGAAGGCCAGACAGAGCAAATCCACCCACACACTTTTGATGATCCCTTTTTATTGACAGCACTGGGTTCCCAATGGACAGTCAGTCAACAAGGAACACTATGTTGGGGTTTTAAGGGAGTTCAGGAAGAGATTCCGTCAGAAGAGGCCAGCACTCCTCATATCGGGTCTGTGACATTTCCACCAGGACAATGCACCAGTCCACAACTCAATCCTTGTCACAGACTATTTGACCAAAATGGGCATCAAGACAGTTTCTCAGCCTGCCTATAGTCGAGACCTTGCTCCCAGTGACTTTTTCTTATTCCCTAAGCTCAGAGGCTGTCGTTATGAGACAATTGAGGAGATGAAAGAGGCTGTGACGAGGGTCATTGACACGCTCACAAAAGAGGACTTCCATGGGGACTTCCAGAAGGTTTTGGAACGGTACAACAAGTGCATTGCAGCCGGAGGAGATTACTTCGAAGGGGACTAGAGTTTCATGTGTGTACAATCAATAAAAGTGCCCACACGAAAAAAAAGTCTGAAAACGTATTTAATGATCCTCGTACATTAATTATCATTTCTGTGAGTGTGTGTGGATATCGAACGTATTAGAGTAAAGGAAATGTTTTGCCATATTTTGACGTGTTATTTTGTGGCCTGTATATCCTGTGACCTAGGCAGTTTAATCTGTATGAATTTCCCACGGTGGTTAGTAGTATCATGGTAGTTGGTGCGCATACATGTTCTGCACTGCTTCTCTCTATATATGATTTGAAAGCTGCATAGATGAAAATACAACGTGATCTATTTTGATAACCTATAGTATCCGAGTTCGAATGGAACAATTACGTTGAGTAAACAACGAAAATATGTGCTTCGAAAGACGAAGGAACTGTTGATCACAGTGCACTAAACAGAGGGTCGAAGAAATTTTACTCTTGTTGCAAAAATCTCGACGATCAGGCAAGGCTAAGTAGGCCTAAAATTGTCAATTCGTGGGCCATATCCTCGTCCTAAAAGCAAATATGGTGATTGTGGTGAATTGTTGGTAGATTTTTATGTTTATGTCTGACTCGTTTTTCTTCCTAACCCATTCACTTAGTATTTCATTTTTAGTGGGTTGAAGCTGTAAGGAAATTAAGGATGGTTGGAAAACGACAAGGATATATTTAGACTCAAATTTTATTTTTGGGGGTTTATGTCTATTCTGTTGCGAGAATATTTTACTGAATCAGCAGAAATTTCCGCGCTTCCCGAGACATAATGTTTGAAGAACATAAGGTAATTACTTTTGCAAATTATAAGTCGATGGCCCGACATGTATCTCTGTGTTCTGTTTGGTAAATTCGACAAAGGCAGCTACCAGTAAGGGAGACACAACACGCTGCTATGTTCCGGACTCAGGAGGTACATGTGTTCCCTACTAGCAGCAGAGAGAAAGAGGTGCGTCCATCGTAGCCGAAGTGATATATGCTTCTCAGAAAGAGTTTCTGTTTGGCGCCAAGAAATCCCTCGTTTGAAGCATGCGCCGATATCGGTTTCTTTGAGAAGCCAGCACGTTAGCTTTATTTTTTACGTTATGGTCCTTTTTCATTTCTGCTTCAATCCCCAATCAAATTCGCTAATTTGCACTTGTAGAATATCAGGCAAGCTTGGAATCTCTTAGTTCAATGTGGTTCATCATCTTCATGACCTCAACAAAACTCTCCTGAGGTGCCAACTTGCGTCTCACGTTATCAAAATATTGCAAAGCCTCTAATTCATCTTTGTAATTAAAAAAAAAACAACCTTAGGAATATATATTTGTAAGAAAAAACGACAGATATCAAAGAAAGAAAACGTTAAAACTGATTTATTTGTTGCTGATATGATTTTCATTATTTAGAAAAAGAAATACTTTCTTTGACAAATTAAAAATTATCAGACTCGGTAGATTTACAAGAAAAAAATTTCACTGTAAAGCATAAAAAATTTTTCACAGAAATTTTTCATGTCATATAAATATCAAATTTGTTAAAAAAAATGAACAGAAAAATAAATAAGAATATTGCAAGTTTGTGTATCCGCCCCCACCACACCCAAAAGTTGAATGACTTGATGAGAATGAGAGTGTTAAGTATGGCTGGCATTAATAATTTAATTAGGAATGTTAGAATTCATTTAAATCTTTAAAAATAAAAATATCTTAAGGCGCTTAATTTAGTTTTAAATTTGCCCTGAGTGTCATTAATATCGTGTTCATTTCGGTGTTTATTCACAATATCTTCAGCATAATTGGAAATTGCAATTCTGAAGTCAAATCTTTTTAGGATCCATTAACTGTTCATCGCAGTCAAAACGAGAACGGACTGTAGTTCGTTCGAGGTCCTTCACAATCAAGTAACAAGAAATTAAGATATATTTGGCGAGTCGGATTGAATTACGGACTGAAGATTTGAATGTTTTTTTGGAACTCATCAAAAAACATTTAAATAACCCTGCATTCAGCCATGGACAGTTCTCATTATCGTTCTCCCAGCACATTTTTTGAGTGACAGTAGTTCCCTGGTTATTTTCAATAGCCAATCATTGATAACACTGTCAACATATCGTTTTGGAACCAAGCCGCCTTACCTTATATTCACACCAAAGGATGGCTTAGAACCATAAGTAACTGCAGAGAACTCAACTATAAAAAAAACAATCACCAATTTGGCTTCTTCATAACCTCTCAAAACTAATATAAGGAAAAGGAAAGCTTTTATACACTTCTCTGTAGGAACTCCATCTTGTTTGGTGATTCTAGAGTTGTTTTTTATCACTCCTTCCACCCCTGTTAATTAAATAATTGTATGACATTCCTGGTCAGCATGTTGCCTCTCTTCATTTCTCTCTCTCTTTTCTTCTCTCTTGCCACACCATAAACGAATATAATATTGCTGTATGATCATATCAGCTGTTAGCACAACATTCCTGGTCAGCAGCTTGCCTCTCTTTAGCTCTCTCACATTCTCTTCCCTATTTGTGTCACCATATTCGAATATAATATTGTTGTATTGAATCACCAATTAGAAAGATCTACAAAGAAATAGAGTGTCACATTTAGTATTGTCTTCCCTCAGAAATCCTTTAAAGATTTAAACCAGCAGCTTCCAACCAGATTGAATACTATTTTGTGTCTTAGATTGTTGCTTTTCGTGTTACGTGGTTGTTTTATATCAAAGTAGAGAAAAACGTTTCCAAATAAGGTTTAATAAATATTAACGTTATACGTGTTACTTCGAGCTCATAAGTGATGTACTCCTATGGACCCCCATATATGGCCGAGGAAAAGCAGGACGACCAGCTCAAACATACATACAGCAGCTCTGTGAGGATACGGGATGTAGCCCTAAAGACCTGCCAGAAGCGATGAACGATAGGGAGGAGTGGTGAGAGAGGCTCAGTGATACTCGTGCTGGTGGCATGGCATGATGATGATGATGATGATATTGTAGAGTTTCCTTGTAACGGTACTTTTTTAACAGCTTACGTGTTCTGCTAGCAAGTTTGATTTTAGAAATCATAAGATTAGTTCGTAATAACAACACTTGAGATTTTATTACATTATTATGAATAGAAATACACCGGGCCATTGGTCTAATGAGTAGAGTGTTCACCAGTGGCACGGGAGACCGGGTTTCAATCTTAGGTCGAGTCATACCAAAGACTATAATAATGGTACTTGATGCCACCTTGCTTACAACTCAGCATTACAAGGTCTGGATCAAGGGTAAAGTGGAGCAATCCAGGGAAAGGAGTAGCGCTCTCCCCTACACCTAGGTGTAGTATCTATCGAAAATGGAGCCTTCGGGTAACCCTCGACTACGGTCGCCAAATTTACGTACTTACTATGATTAGAAATAAACAAATATGTGCAAATTCTTAAAATAATATCACTTACCTACATAAACATAACTCTCTCTCTCTCTCTCTCTCTCTCCCTCTCTCTCTCTCTCTATATATATATATATATATATGAAGACAGCGCATCACTGAAGACCTCCCTGATGCATCTAAGATGTATGATTGAAATATATATATAATGTAAATTACATTTTAGATTAAGCATTATTTTACTCTACACAATAAATTCATTTGGCGATAAAGAAAAATTAATTTCCTCATGTAAAAATTTATATTTTTCGTCATATCGTTTTTTACTACAAAATAAAAAAGAAGGTAAACTTTTAAGTGTGTGAATCACATGATTTTTGCTCGATGTGGCAAATATATATATATATATATATATATATATATATATATATATATATATATATATATGTAAATAAATAAATAATATAGGGTCGTTCGATTCTATTTTCTTCATATTTATAATTCATGGTCATCCTTTTCTATTATTTGGTTGTGGTAGGCACAAGGCATCTAAAATTCAGCAAGTCAAGCTGATAAGTTAATAGAAAAGTTAAAAACCATTGATCTACACCGTTTGCTTTCTTTCACATCACCACAATCGATAACATTTTTGAAAAGAGGAATTTATTTTGGGAAGCTTTATTTATTTTTGTGGTATATATCTGCATGCTGAGCCACTACATTGAAAACATGGTACGAATTTCAGTAATCAATTCGAGTAAAGTTTATTTAGCCGATCTTTTGATAGGCAATATGAGTGTTAGTTCTTAGAAAACGAAGCAATTTTGTATTGTTTAAACTCTGTAGCAAAACAGAATATACAGGTTCTATTGTTTTTGGTTGTTCTTTTTCTATTTAGGATGTCTTTTATTCTTTTTGTATTTCAGAAGAGAGACTTACTGTCTATCGATATTGAAAAGAGTTTCACAACCACAGGATAATAGTCAATTGTTTAAAGTTTGAATTATAGCCGAACCGACATAACACAAGACGTAAAACAATAGAAAGGTATATTGTAATTCTTATAATTAACGACTTTGTTTTTCTTTTTACCGTTTCTTTTGTTCTAAAATCAAAGTTTTCAAATACTTCCCAATTGTTTGCTGAGAATTGGAAAATTCTTCAATTTAAAACTTTTGTTGTTTTTTTAGTTGTAGCCATTTTGATTTTGGTCCCTTTCAAGTCTTCGGTAATCGTACAAGACATTCTTTTGGTTCGTCATTTAATAAAAAAAATAATGACGACAAAGATTTCACATCTTTTGAAAAATAAACTCAGGAACACAAATTGTAGATTAAATAAAAGTAGGGTAGAAAAGAGTATGCTATTCTCAGAGGTAATTAGTCCAATAAAATGGATTTGAAAATTACACCTGAAAAAGAACAATGAATCAAGAACAAAACAAAAGAGAGAAAAAAAGACATGAAAGATAAGATGTTGACCAATTCCTCTCTTTTGTGAATATCAGAGAATGTCTTTATCCGAAAAAGAAATCCTCTCTTTAAAAAGCACTTTAAGCTCTTAGATCTCGTTGTAAATAACAAATCTACCAAAAAAAGTAAAAATAAATAAATAAAAGCACACAAGCCCCCACCCACAACTTCACGCGTTTTAAGTTATTGAATAGATTTTTGTTTTTTAGATCAAAAGAAGTATATATATATATATATATATATATATATATATATATATATATATATATATATATATATATATATATATATATATAGATAGAGAGAGAGAGAGAGAGAGAGAGAGAAATGGAGAGAAAATGAGTGAGAGAGATTGTGGTATTAGGGGTGCAATGTTTACTGTCGTAAGAAATGGACCCAGCGACACGAGTTCAAATCCTGAACAAGGCCGTCGGCATTTATTATTGCACTAATACCCTTGGGAAAGGTATGACTCAAGTAATTCTCCCTTCAGCTATCCGTAAGTAGTTGAGCAGACTGAGTTTCTCAACCTTTTCTTGGCAACTGGTCTAGGAGAAGGAAAATTCTGAATTCAAACCTGTAGAACCCGGCTTAAAAAAATTGACCAAGTGTGGCAACCTGCTCGTGAAGAAGGGTAGATAAATTTATTTTTGGCAAGATTGACAAGTTCTGTCCAGACTAACTACCAAAGAATACGATATCTCATGCGTAAATCTTTTTTTTTTTAGAAAAAGAAGATCTTTTTTTCGAAAGCCTGAACGGCGTGTATTCAAAGGAGCAATGAGATAAACCGAAAAGCTGTAGCTCATAGCAATGTTGATTGTGATGCCGCCTCACCCTGTCCACAATACAAAGGGTTCTGTCCCCATGTTCATGTTCTGAAGTGTCACAAGTTCCTCCAATACCGGTGGCCAGAAGGAACCAGAAAGATTGTCATCAATAATGGTGGCCATATCTGGATATACTTGGGATTCATTTTTGATTTTTTTTTCCTTAAGGGGATTATTTGTGGATAGCAGTGTTTCGGAAAAAAACAACAAAACAAACCTGCAGCCTAAAAATTTTGTCTTAAAAGAATCTATACAATATGCAGTTGGATCTAAACTGTTCTGATCATGAGAAATGATTGCCTCAAATGTATAAAGATTGTCTGAAAACGTAAGATACAAATGTTAGCCGATGTAACGTATCTATTACTATATGAATAAAACAATGTATGCTTCCAACACGACTTTTCTGTATATTTATCATCGAGACTGATGCACTTATCCTGTCGCTAAATAAATACAAAAATATCCTCCCGAAAGAGCGTGATGTCAGTTCAATTGTTCTTCAGTCAGTTGATCTTCGTTGCCCAATTAGAGAACACTTTGCGATATACCGATTCTTTGAGGACGGTTTCATCAAGTATCGACCCTGAAAGATAAAATTCCACAGCAATATCACGATATTTCATATGTTGTGAAACGAAAGTATTATTCTATGAATCGTTTGCAACATGTGCTTCTTTATTATTACTTTAAGATACGTCGTGCCTTCAATAAGTTTCCAGACTTATTTTGTACAGGCATTAAAAATTGTCGCAGAAACTTGAAAATTCAGTATGTTATTGCAATACATCTTATTAGATGACTAACCAATTTTTATAATTTCACGTTCAAATGAACACCTACAGCAGGAATTAGAATAGACTATACTAAAGCCTGATTGTCACAGCTGGGGAATTTCAAAAAAGAAATCTGGACGTGACGACACTTTAGAAGAACGATATGCAATAAAATTCAGTTTTAAACTTAGAAAAATGCAAGAGAACCGTATGGAATGCTTCAGACTGCTTTTCGACCATCTTGCATGAATCGAGTATCAGGTTTTGAGTAGCATAAGAGATTCAAGGAAGGCAGGGAGTCTGTGAGGGATGATGAGAGGTGTGGGAGGAGTCAGGAAGTCTATACACTAGAGTTCATTGACCAAAGGGTTAGGGTTAGTGCTAGGGTTAGTATGTTGAGGTTTGAACGGAGTCCAGGAAGAGATTCCGTCGGAAGAGGTCAGCACTCTTGAAACCGGGTCAGTGGCATTTCCACATGGACAATGCACCAGTCTACAACTCCATCCTTGTCACAGACTATTTGACCAAGGTGGGCATTAAGACAGTTCCTCAGCCTCCCCATAGTCCAGACCTTTCTCCCAGTGAATTTTTCTTATTCCCTAAGCTCAGAGGCTGTCATTATGAGACAATTGAGGAGATGAAAGAGGCTGTGACGAAGGTCATTGACACGCTCTCACAGGAGGACTTTCATGGGGCCTTCCAGAAGTTGTTGGAACGGTACAACAAGTGCATTGCAGCCGGAGGAGATTACGTCGAAGGGGACTTGAGTTTCATGTGTGTACTATCAATAAAAGTGCCAATACGGAAAAAGTCTGGAAACCTATTTAATGATCCTCGTAAGTATAGTAGTTAGATGTTAACCAAATAATTTGGATCGGCGAGAGACAAAAATAGTGAAGCCTCGATTTGGGATGGAATCAAACGTAGCTGCAAATGTGACTTCTTGGTAAACTCATATAAGTTTTTCAATTGTAAATGGCACCTCTTTTAAAACTGTTCACCATGATATAGATATGAACTTTGAAGAATGTTAATATATCGAAAAATTAAAGTGTTTTTCTGGCACAACAAATTTCTCGATAATGCCCTGAAATTGAGCTCTTCTACCGAGATGTTTTCAGACGATCATACTTGTATTGGGGGCAGCTCGCGTAGTGTAATGGTTAGCAAGCTTGACTAGCAAGCCTGCAAGAGTAAGTTTGAGTCTCATTGGGTGCTCAATTCATTCGACCTTGTGTCATATCGAAGCAAAGAGCTTTGTAAATTGTGCTAATCTCAGTAATAAATCATTATCGTATTAATGAGTTTCATCTATTTTGAGACACCCTGTATTAGGCCAAAAATCCTTCTTTGACTGTTGTTTCATTAAAGATGACAGAAAAGAAATGTTTCGTGAGTTTTTCCATATAGTTTATATTGAAATCTTTTTCAGCATAGCATAGACACAAATTCAATGGCACTAGCTACTCCGTGTAAGCACTGTTCACACGAAGCTCTACATATGTTCAATCACCGATATTGAACACTCTTTATGTATAGATTTTAGAAACTGCAATATATATATATACATATATATATATATATATATATATATATATAGAGAGAGAGAGAGAGAGAGAGAGACTGCCATTCAAAAGTATTTGGCCACCCTTAAAAATTATTTTTAATGAAACGAGTTAATTTATCATACTAAATATAAGTCTTCCTGAGTCACATAGAATATAAAATTCAAACCAAAAACACAAATATCTTTTTAATCTTTTGATGCATCAAAATGACCCCCCTTGTAGTACCACGGCACCCAATAGACGTTTGTAGCGTTACGCCAGCACATAGACGAGAGTAACACCACCGTTCTAAATTGTCTATGTGCACAGTTTTAGTCTGATTTTGTGGTAACCTCACCGTAAGAAGAACACACTAAACACCGTCTGTTTATTTACATTTCAATCTTTGTCACTGAAAAAAGAGGAACGGAGAACGAAATGCATCAACGACTTTAGATTGAGATAAAACAAAAACTGCCACGAGACGAGAGAGGCAGACTCAGACCTTTCACCCAATCGTTTTCTGTTGTAGTTCTCTGAGGTACTCAGGCTCGTCATTTTTCCTTCCTCACATTTTTAAAGGGGAACACTTGAGGTTCATTCGTTCTTTCTGCACTTAGGTCTCTTCCCGACTGCCTGGCTAAGTGTGCTGGGTAAGTTAGCTCGTTCGTGAAGCTCACCCAATATAGGTGTCAATTCTTTGGCACGTCTTTGCATCATGCCGGCTAGTCTCGAACTAACCTTCTCCACTGTTTTTTTTTTCCGGTGTCCACTTTACCAACTTCTCTGTATTAGTTTGTTTCAGCCAATCACCGAATCAGTCAGTATTGTTGATGATACATTTCTGATTTTATTTGGGGCCTCTGCTGCTATCATGACTAAGATTTTGATCTCTCTCTCTCTCTCTCTCTCTCTCTCTCTCTCTCTCTCTCTCTCTGATCCTTATCATCGTGCCCCTCTTTCTCTCTTTTACTGCCTCGAATCGCTTACTCATATATGCCCCTCCTTTTTCACTGTCCTCTGGTTGACCTCTAAGTATAGCTAGAAAACAGGTTATTATTAAAAGAATCAACAAGAATCCGCAATTATATCACACCTCTTTCGGTACTTCCATGTTTCACAGATTCTAAGCATTCTTTCCACCAAAGACTGGACGTAGACTGAAGATAGCTCTGCCCAGCTTTTCTCAGCCAGAGTATAACCACACTTATGGGTTGTTTAGCTCTGACTTTTCGTTCATCCTACACCAGTTCAATGGGATTGAAGTCCATTGATTGCGCAGGCCAAGACATCATTTGAAGGACGTGTAGTTTCTCTTTACTTTTGATGTACCTCTAGCAGAGTTTATAAGTATGCTTGGGATCATTATCTTGCATGAATACAAATCCTTTATCTACAAGCCGCGTTCTCGATGAGATCGCGTGATGCTGCAGTATACTGTGAAATCAGGTCTGATTCAATTTGCCCTACACCTAGTGCAAATCCCCGATTTTGCGATTGGCAACACCCCACATACCATAACAAAGCCTCTTCAATGCATTACAGTTGCCGTGATACAGGAGGTTGCAGCTCTTTCACAAATTCTTCACCGCATATAGACCCTCCTCTTTGAGCCAAATGTTTAGAACTTTAATTCCTCAGTTCAAAAGACTTTATACCACTAATCTGTTGTCCAGTATTTGTGGCCAACTGGAGTTTTTGGATATTGTTTTGATTCCAAAACAGTAGTTTCTTGACAGCATTTATGCCATACAGGCCAGCTTCAATGAGTCTTCTCCTCACGGTGATGTTTGAAGCAGCCTTCTGTGACGCAAGCTGGTCTCTCTGATGTGATTGTCTCTCCATAGGTAAAACATGTCGTATTGAGAAAGCATTAATTTACCGCAATATAGTCTAATGTGAGTTCAAACGGTGGTATGATGTAACTTTGGGAAAACATTTTATTCATACTCAGTTCTAAAGAAGAAAAAATGCCTTTGAATCAATTTTTCAAAAGATATCTGTTTTATACTTAGGTAAAAATGACTGAGGAAGACGTGTATGATGTACAATAAATAAAATCATTGGGGTGCTTACATTTTGTCTTTAAAAATAAATCTTTTATGATGAGAAATCAAAATTTTTCAGGGTTCCCAAATACTTTTGACTGGTAGTGCATATATGTAGCTAACTTGCTAGCTAGATAAATTTAAGATCAATCATGCATCTAATACCATTTGACCTATTACAATTTTTTACGAGCTAATTTCAAAGGAGATAGGCCCTGACAAGTAAACCACTTCCTCCAGATAATAATGCTTTCTTTCGTTATTGAAGACGGAAACCATTTAAATATGGCAACTCATCATGGTGTGTTCTCTAAAATATCAACAATAAACAAAACAAAACAAAAAAACAACCCCTATCAAAAACAGAGACTATAATCAAAATATCTTCAAAATTTATAAGAAAACTACTTTCAGTTCAAAGACACTTTTTAAGACATCCTCAGGTTTTTCTTTTTGTCGAAGTATAGATAACAAATACAATATTCTATTTCCAATGTTCCATGGCCAACGGTGATACTAAGATACTTATTGACTCTTTGTTGAGTTACGTCAATGACAGCTGGTTACAAGAATAATGGAAGATCGTCCGATAGTGAGGAGATGCAAATCAGCACCACTATCAACATCTGGCTCTTTTGTGTTTAACAGTGAAGACTTTCTTTATTCCGGACACTCGGTATTTATTTTCAGTTTTACCTAGAGGCCGTAGATGTGTGGGGTTGGATTCCGGATATCTAGGCGAACTAATAATAATTTTTGTGTCCGTTCCTTTAATATTTCTAACTCACTGATTTGTCCTCGGCTTTTCGACTACTGAATGACCTTTTATCTATCCAGTCTCTTTTTAATAAATCTGCCAATGGAAAATATATCATCTTTTGCGAGTTGTCAATTTGAAGTTGGAAAATTAACTTGTCATTGGTTACCTGGATTTCATCGCCTAATTCTATTTAATGCACTTTATATTGTAATATTTTGCTCTATATTGCCAGTAATTTACGTATTTGATTCATTGCTCGTAATGTCTATAATTATAGCAATTATAGAAATAATTATAGCAATTTATTATAGAGATATTTAATAGGCAAACTATCAGAGATTTAATTTGCATCCACCCCATAAATTATCCATTCATTCAAACTCTTGTCTATTGACAGGATACGATACAAGGTCAACTTTAAAACAAAGAAAAGTTGGTTTGAATTCACCATTTTCCTTCTCCTAAACTGGTCGCCTACCCAAGTTAAAAAAAACCTAACCTGCCCAACAATTTATCCATAGTCAATGGTAGAACAGATAGATTCATTCCTTACTCTTGGGAATTTGAGCGATGTTTAATGTAAACCTTTTCGCCTAGAATGTGAACTCGGATCATCGTTTCCATTTTTCATTTTTCAAGAAAGCTTCGTAAAAGTAGCCGTATAACACATTCCCTACCGGAGGTGCGCTTAGCGAAACTTTTTGCATTTCAAGTATTTGACGAATGCATATCTCGACACGAATCTGTTAAACTGATAGACTGCATTGAACGTTGCTATGCTTGTTATATCTCTGGAAAAATGTTTTAATTTACTTCGATTTTATTAGTAACATCCTCCCAGGAATTAAGAATATAGTCAAGACAGTTCTTTCGGTCACGTAACTGTGTTTACGTAGCAATCTAACGAGGGTATATATATATATATATATATATATCTTCTCGAACGTTTACCTTCACTACATATTTTATCATAAACCCACGAGTCTTATATATATACGGGTTGGAACGATAAAATTGTCGCCCTAGAAAAGACGACATGATTCCATTTCCGTTTAATGAAAACCAGTTTTCTTTGCAGACCATCTACTAGTTGGCCAGTTGTGTACAAATCCCAAGAGCAATAGGAGCTTTCTATCATGTCTGAAAGTGACACAATGTTCAACGAGCGAGATTGGAGATGCGCCGCTGTACAACTCATGCTCTCTACCTATCTAAGTTATGACAACAGGACCATTGCCAGCACCCTCAAAAGGCAGATCTGGACGGTTCAACGCTTGAGGGCACAGCTCAATTAATCGGACGACCCTTTGGAGGTGGTAGAGTGGAAACCCAAGGCTGAGGACACCGCCAGGAAGACCCGGACCAAGGAGTTCACCGAAAAGGTCCATACAATCATTGATGAAACTCCCCAGCGGCCTATTCGGCAGATTGCCAGAGATTACGGCGTCTCACACACAACTGTGAATGCTAATCAAGTCCGTCAGGTTGCTCAACAAACTGAAGGATCCCAAGAAACCAAACATGCTCTGGTTCTTTTCAGACGAAAAGAACTTCTGACAGGACCAGGTGCACAACAGCCAGAACCATCGCTGGATTGCCAAGAATAACAGGGACGTGCCCAGGGTGATGAAAACAAAGTTTCCAGCTACGGTTATGGTGTGGTTTCAAGTGAGGGCCACATCATGCCACCTCACATCTTCGACGTCGGCTTGAACGTCAACACCAAAGTGTACCTGGATGTGCTAAAGAGTGTGGTGATCCCCAGGTATAATCAGGTGGCCGGTGGCTGACCCTGGGTGTGGCAGCAGGAATTGGCGCCGACCCACAAATCCAAAGAGACCCAGGTTTGGCTTCTCGTGCTGTCCCCCCTCCTTCCCCGACCTGAACCCGCTGGACTATTCCGTTGGTTCTACGTCGAGAACATCACCAACATTACCTCCCACAACACCAAAGCCAGCCTGATCGCCGCCATTCGCCGAGTGTTCGCCGAGCTCCCGCCGGTGCTTGTGGAAAAGGCATGCTCCCAGTTCCGGATCCGTATCGAGGCGGTGATTGAGGCTGAAGGCGGCCACATTGAATAGATGTCAGCTCTACTACATAATCAAGTTACCTGAACTGTTTTTTTCAATAAAAGTTTTAAAATAAAGCTGTAGTATTGTTTTTTTAGGACGACAATCTTATCGTTCAACCCTATATATATATATATATATATATACACAAAAGATATATATATATATATATATATATATATATATGACATGTGGGGTTATGAAAATATGTACTGAAGGTAAACCTAAAATCAGAACGAGAGAAGGAAGCTCCAGCATCAAACATTTGCTGACTTGTTGGTAACCTTTGACAGAAAAATTTTCAGAGAAGAGATGATGAAATGAAACAAGAAATTGGCATTATCACTAACCATTTTGCTATCTTAGTTAAACGGTGGTAGCTCTGCAGACAAACTGACTATTATAATTGTTGTGCAAACTCATTCCACTATCATCCGATGGTATACAGATTTCTATCTTATCAACTTGCGCTTCTTGTATATTTTTCACAAGCTGAATAATTATTTAAGGAGCTCTAATTCTGGTTGTAAAGATGTTTATAATCTGTCAAAATGTTTTGTCTGGCTTCTTTTGTTAATGGTTTATCATTAGTATATATATAAAATCATACACATTTCATTAAAACATGTTTTCAAAAGGGATTGCAGGTCATATGGCATTTTAACTTTGTTGAATGAGAAGATAATTTTAACATTTGTAAGGGCACTTCTAATGGAGCAGACTATGATTCATTTAAGCTGCAAGATCAATATCACTTTGAAAACTTGAAGATTGGTATCTTGTGTAAATAACTATCTCTTCCACCTCACATTGACGATTGTAAATGTAGTCAGGCTGCACGACGGTAATGATGAATTCACTGATATTTTCTGAAAACGTCACCATTTCATGTAGTGACAAGAAATGAATAAATGTTTAAAGTATTTTGACTAAATCAATCACTGATCGATTAATCGTTCTGAATTGCGCTTCTAGTGCCACGAGTATCGTCGTAGGAAATGAAATAAATATAAACTAAGTAGAAGCAAACATAATTGTCTGAAAATTGTCAAAATTGGTCTCTTAGAAATTGCTTCAGACAAGAGTAGAAAGAAAAATAATCTCATGCGATAAACAATCTAATAAATAAATACCCAATTTAGAGTGGCGACTGATGAAATTATAGCATAAGATTTTGTCTTTTTTATTCCAATTTGCTTCTTTTAAAACGTTGAAATCCTAAACCTAATTTGAAGCTTTGTTGTAGTCAACCAGAAAATCATATATTGCCCGAAAGTGGAGTAACATTTTGTCAGTGGGTGGATGGTACAGCTTTATTTGAGAGTATTTTTAGATGAAGAAATAAAAAGGATTACCCTGTCAAGCCGAAAAAAATGAAAAAAATTGTGAGAGATATAAATAGATAAATAAACGAAATCACCGGTCGAGCCTCACTCACAGGCAAACTAAATGACAAATTCCAGACAGCGTAAAGGCCATCTCTCGAAATTCACTCAAGACTGTCTGGAAATTGAAAGGAAAGATTTTAAGTAGCAAGGGAATATCTCTTGTATGAGAGGTCAGAGAGTATTCAAGAGTAGGCGATCTGTATTGTGTGTGTTTGACCGAAGTCAGAGTGTATCCGATCCTCAACGCCGACTCTCAAAAAGTTTTGATCTATCAAATCTACGAGTCTACTTTTTATCAAAAGTGAGTCCCGAAAAATGCCTATCATCCACTGTCTTTCTCTCTCTCTTTCTCACTCTCTATCGCTCTCTCTCACCCTCTCTCTCTCTCTAGTTTCAAAATCAATCGTAGTTTTATCAATGGACAATCGTTAAAAAAATCAGTAAAACTAATTTTTTTTGCATCCGTGTCTGTAAGATTTAACAAGGACCGTATCTTTTTACCACAAAAGTGTCAGAAACCTGCTTACTTTTCGGCAACCATTTGCTGAAGGACTGATACAGAACCGAGCTGTGCATATATGTGACACTAACTACTCTCAGAATAACCCTTATCCGGCTGAGCAGACCGAAATGGCCATCCATCATACATTCCTCAGTTCACAAGTCACACAGCCATTTGTCTCCCTGGCTACTCCAGTACAGAAAAAATGGTGAATACGATCCGTAAATCGTAATTAGTGTTGCCCATGTTCTTACAGTAACTCGTGAGAATGGTAAACTGGTACAGATTTGAGTATACGTTTAACAAATAATTACTGCCTTTCAAAACAGTCTTCAATATCTTGACTTTAATAGCCTGGATTCGAATACTGACCATTGGTATGCACAGTGCCTAAGTTAGAAGACCACCGCTAGGAATAAGAAAAACTGTATATAACTAAACTTCAAGAATTTAGCGCTTTACCAGAGAGTCTTAAAAACTGAATGTTTCCCCTGCAGGGGGGTAAGACCCCACATAAGGGATTGCCTGTTTATAACACTAAACTACTTTTGATGGTGAAGCTTCGTTTCTAATGATCTCGGAAGTTTAGAGTACGCCTTCGTTGACGTTACTTTCAACTCTATTTTGTCCTTGAGTGTTACTTTTCAAAGTTCTATCGATTGGTGAAATAGATCGCTTTAAATATTATTAGTATGGAATTGGAATACTTGATGATATTCAACTGTAAATCATTTGTATAAAGAATAGTTACTTGAAGTTATAACTGTATAATAACGTTTGCTGTGGTCTCTGTATTTTAATGATATATCAACCTTCGTGGTTAATCTATTGCTAAAGTCAACATTGTGGCAGAACAGTAGTGGTATTAGTTAACCTATATCTGGGTGTTTACTAAAGATCATTATCATTCGTTACTTGAAACAATATAACTGTGTCTATACGAATAGTTATTACAAAAGGAAAAAGAATACTTGAAAAATATCATAGGTAATATTAAATAGTTATACCTGATATCATAAACCTATATTCAGAAAATTCTTAAGAAACAACGACTCATAAAATATTAATATAAATGTACAATGAACTCAGTTCCCTAACCTCTTGGCATAAAATAACCCTAGACAGGCTGATATGTCGTTAAAATCAGTCAGTCAATCAATCAATCGAAAGACTTTAGAACTCTATGACACTTATCAATTTTTCCCTTTATCAATCAGTTCCCAATCGTAAAGGACTGAATGTCATATGAACATATACTGAGTTGAACTTGAAAATCCATTTTCTAAAAGCTTTTATTTTAACGTCCTCTAGATTACATTTTGGAACGTATCATATGAATCATAATAATGGCATTGGACAGTGGGAAAATGGAAAAGAAGCAAAAATAAATAGAAATGCACAAAGGACATAAATGACGTATACATATCATTGGATTCATTGCATTTGCTTTTATATAATTTACTTCTCCTATTTTTTTGGTGACCCCAGATTTTCCTTACTGATTTTGTTTTTCAACGAATTCCCTTATCATAAATATAATTCAACAATTCGATTAGATAATTCAACACTATTGAAACACTAGCGTGAGTCAAAAGTTTTCAAATACATTGATACGCGTTAGTTTTCGGTAGGGTATGTCCCCTGACTGAATCAGTTTAAACAGTGGTAGAAAGATCCGACTGAAGTTAAAAGTATCTTGGTACTTAGTATCGTAGTAGTTAGTATCGTGGTAGTTAGTATCGTAGTAGTTAGTACGCTGGAGAAGAAGCTAGACGGCAACTACACAATAATGTTGCGAGTAATATTGAACAAGTCCTGGCGGCAACACCCCACAAAGCACCAACTATATGGCCACCTGCCTCCCATCACGAAAACTATCCAGGTTAGATGAACCAGGCACGCAGGACACTGCTGGAGGAGCAGGGACGAGCTCATAAGTGATGTACTCCTGTGGACCCCCACATATGGCCGAGCTAAAGCAGGACGACCAGCTAGAACATACATACAACAGCTGTGTGAGGATACGGGATGTAGCCCTGAAGACCTGCCAAAGGCGATGAACGATAGGGAAAAGTGGTGAGAGAGGGTCAGGGATATCTGTGCTGGCGGCACGACATGATGATGATGATGATGATGAGTTAGTACGCTGAAATGTTGTCCATTGTTTAGCTGCCAGTTTCATTTGGAAGCAACACAGTTAAACTTGAAACATATTCTTATTCAGGAACTTATGAGTTCGAACTTAACCATTACGTGGCAAAAGTAACCAAAAACATTTCTGGTAAGAAACTAAATGGTGCAGTTGATCACAATCACATTAAACAGGTATTTGAAGAATTTTCTCTCAAGCTATAAAAACTTCAACGATAAATCAAGGTTCGGTAGAACTAAAACCGGAGATTCTATGGCCGTATCCTAAACCAGCCATAATGGCATATCCGGCAACTAACACTCGGAGACTATCAGGCAAAGTCAGCAGTGTGGTTTGTCATCATTCCAACTTCACTTAAAGCGTTCGGAACTGGTTCATTTTGCCTTACGTTAACGTAATATTGCAAAAATTTTGACTTCACTTGAAGATGTAACAAAAAAATCTCAAAGTTCGAATTTTAGATGATGCAGTTCGCTTCGGATTAGAGTCCTTTAAAAAGGCATTAGTCTTCTTTGTTCACCTTCACTGAAAATATATCACGTCATTGGCCTGTTAAGAAACACAGGAGTTATAAGAACGAGTTAGTGAATAAATAGGCACTTGTATAAACAATTTAACATAACTACCTTACCTGCATAAGGAGTTGAAAGAAAGTGTGTATTCCCTAAGGTAAACCTTTTAAGGGTTATGGGTGAATGAAAAATTAAGAAAACCCCTGTCTCATATCTACCTTATAAATCAGAGCAGAAATAGTTGTCATTGCTGAAAATGGAATCGGCAATTCGAGGTCACGTGATGAACACACCAGTTTGTGTTTCCCTTGGTTTAAATACATTTGGAAAGACATGAATCCATCCTTCCCTACTCCGAGCAATGTGTAAATAGCAGAATAAGCCAACCATTCTACAAAAAAAAAAAAATTGATTCAAACCTGTCTTCTTTCTATCAAAAATTGACCCTCTATCGGAGGGGTTTGGTAAACATACAGGGTAGAACGATAAAATTGTTGCCCTAGAAAAGACGACATGATTCCATTTCCGTTTAATGAAAACCGGTTTTCTTTTTTTTTTTTTTTGCAGACCATCTACTAGTTGGCCAATTGTGTACAAATCCCAAGAGCCATAGGAGCCTTCTATCACGTCTGAAAGTGACACAATGTTCAACGAGCGAGATCAGAGATGCGCCGCTGTACAATTCATGCTCTCTACCGATCCAATTTATGACAACAGGAGCCTTGCCAACACCCTCAAAATGAAAATCGCTGGATTGCCACGAATAACAGTAACGTGCCCATGATGATGAAAAGAAAGTTTCCGGCTACGCTTAAGGTCTTTGGTGTGGTTTCAAGAGAGGGCCACATCATGCCACCTCACATTTTCGAAGTCGGCTTGAAAGTCAACACCAAAGTGTACCTGGATGTGCTGAAGAGTGTGGGGATCATTCTGCTGCAATCAGGTGGTCGGTGGAAGACCCTGGGTGTGGCAACAGGACTCGGCGCCGGCCCACAAGTCCAAAGAGACCCAGGCTTGGCTTCAGAAGGAGTGCTACGACTTTGTACCCTTCTCGTGCTGTCCCCCCTCCTCCCCCGACCTGAACTCGCTGGACTACTTCGTTTAGTCTTACGTCGAGAACATCACCAACATGACCTCCCTTTACACCAAAGCCAGCCTGATCGCCGCCATCCGCCGAGTATTCGCCGAGCTCCCGCCGACGCTTGTAGAAAAGGCATGCTCCCTGTTCCGGATCCGTATCGTCAGCTCTACTACATTATCAAGTTTCAATAAAATTTTTAAAATAAATCTGTAGTGTTGTTTTCTTTAGGACGACAATTTTATCGTATATTCAAACAGAGGCATCTATAGCTGGTTACTGCGAATGTCAGAAATATACATACATGTATATTATTTTGTTTTTTTGATAAAACTAAAACAAAATAATAGTTTAATTAAAATATTAAATAGTTTTTAATAAGAAATTAACATCCACATTTCTTGATTCTGATAAGAACCGAAATCATTCTTGCAAACCATAGATAGAACGAATTTTAGTCTACTTCAAGTATTAGAAATATTTAAAAATAAACTGCCCCAACCGCTAAGCTTCAACTTGGTGATATAAACAAAAATAAGAGTTTAGTTTAAATACTAAATGGGTTTGATATATATATATATATATATATATATATATATATATATATATATATATATATATATATCCAGTCCTTAATGGAGGAGTTGTGTATATACATAATTATGTTTTCGTAAGTTATTAATAAAAGTGTTTGCATATTTCTAATGTGGTGTTGTTTCCCTCCACTTGTGCGTTTGTAATCTTTCGAACAGTTAAAAATTTTTCAATACTATTTTTCGTAAATACATGTATATATATATATATATATATATATATATATATATATATATATATATATATTTACACGAAACCCTTCCACACGAGAAGGATGCGAAAAGGGAAATTTTTTAGTGGAGGTTTACAGGCTTGAATTTGGAGTTATAAGATTCTTTGACTGGTTGACACACTAAGGTTAAAGAATTCAGTTTGCATTGCAATTTACCAATAACTAGAAGGAGAATAGCTGTATTAATAGTTTTCGTAATAGTAGTAGCACAATATGAAATACAGACAGCCTCGTTCAAGATTTGAACCAGGAGTAGCCGTGAGCATTTGCTACACCGTTAACAGTTGCACCATAAACACTTGCCTTAATGTATCTGTTTGTCTGCATATGCCTTTTGATGCTACAGTCATTTGCTCGATTTTTTTTAATGAGGGCATTGAGTACCATTCAATGTATAATAGTTGTGGCGACGAGGTAAGCCAATAAAAGAAGATAGATATCAATATAAAAAAGGTCATCACCTCAGCTTCGATAGCTATAAATTTTATTTGAGATGCTTTGACACTGAATTCTCATCAAATACGATCGCGAAGGCATTAGGTACAAATTGGTAAGTAATTCTTTTATTCATTTATTTATTTTCATTGGAAAGAAAATTGCAAAACTGGAATGCTTCTCAACCTCGACCCTGAGAAGAAGAGAAGAAAAAAAAATCCATACCGGGGTTGGACTAAATGAGGAACTTTCATAGATTACCGACGTTGACATTTTTTGAGGAAGAGAAAATGACAAAAAAATGTTAAGAAAAAATCTCTACGATGATGAATCACGTAAACTGAAAGAATAACGGTAAAGTGATGAAGGTGAAGAAAGAAGAACATTCAAAAAGAAGAAAGGAATATATTTATATATATATATATATATATATATATATATATATATATATATATATATATATACAAAGAAATGAGCGAAATAAGTCAAATGAAGAAGTCATATCTATCTATCTATCTATCTCAGTTTCTTCACATCTATCTATCTATCTATCTTAGTCACACATCAAGCCATTTGTTCTGATAATTGGACACTCGTTTTCATATCATATTAACTTTTTGTATCTTTTCCTTTTAACCAATCCTTCACATCCATATTTTCGTACCCTTGATATAACCTTGCCCTTGTCTCTCTGAGTGTCTGCATCCTTTTTCCTCTCCATTTTGATGTCAGTTGGTCTTTTTCCCACTTCTTCTCACTATACTTCTCTCAATCTCTCTCTCTCTCAATATATATATATATATATATATATATATTTTCTATATAGTATATTTGTCATAGTAATAAGACGTCAGCTCAGTAAAATGTAATTGTTGATGGTACTTTTTCTTTTTCAAGATAAAGCCAAAACAAAAATGATAAGGTCTTTATTATGACTAATTTATCATTGAAAGAAGCAGTAACCTACAAGACAGTTGTTGTAGGGTTACCTACCTTCCAGCTCTTAAACCATTCAAATCGGACAAGAAAGACACGCCGGTCACTGCTGGGGAAGTAAGGACGAACATTAGCGGTCATTTTCCTATGGAAAGCTACATGGATACACTAGCTCTTTGAGAAAACTGAATTCCATCTAGAGGGCTGACCAGTAGCGATGACTGATCGGTCTGGATGACAACAGAGAGAGAGAGAGAGAGGGGGGGAGAGAGAGAGGGAGAGAGTTGCCACGCCTTCATGATGACTTCTATAAACTTCTATCCATTATTATTCAATTAGATGCTTTAATACTAAGATGAATAAAATGTTTTGCAAGATTTTGATGGTATGTGAGGGAAAATTCATTAGCACCTGATTGTCTTACCGGGGCCTCCAAGGTAACCAATGAAATTGGACTTTGAAGTACTGAGGTCGCTTGAAATTCTACCAGTGTCACTCTCCAGATTAACCTCTATGTCTTGTGGAATAACTTTGGAATTTACGATTCTAGATATGTTTGAACTTGCTTGTTTATCAAGGTTCATGCAAACCGAACGAAGTTTCTTCAGCCCTCCGGTCATTTTACTATGATCAACAGAAACTTTACCTTAAAGAATATATTCCAGGATTACACAAGGCTGAACATTCATCTGTGTAGCTTTAAATTCACACACGGAATAAAGTAAGGCATTACATACCAGCGTACCAACTCCTACCAAACTAGTAATCAGTGCGACTACTTATCTTAGTATTTTACTCTGATTAAGTTATCTCAATATACACGATTTTTTCTTTCCTCATTCACCAGAAAAAAATAAGTAAAGAATTTTCAAACAAAAACAGTGATTTGAAGTTACTATGCAACGCAAAATGCATCATCAAGAAGTAGACTTTCCAAAACTGTCCTTAGCGATACTTATTTTTAAATTGTTTCAACTACTTCTTGTTTTTTTTTCTTCTTCTCTCGGCCGTGTTTGTTTATTTGGGCATACACCGATTTATGTATGTCCAAGTCTATGGGGGTGAAAGAGACAGCCAAATTACAAGCCAAAGATTAAAGGTTGAAATATTGCGCGAATGAAAAGAAGCAAATGAATAAAAATAGAATAAAACTCGACGTTAAACGGAAGAAGGAAAAAAAAAAGATCAAATCAAAGTTGGACATAGCCAAACAGTGCAAAAACAGTTAATTTGTTGGCTGTTAGTTGTTCATGTAAAGAAGAAAAAGGACAAGAAGAAGAAGAAGAACAAGGAGAACAAGAAGAATTGAGAGGAGAACGGGGGTCTGTACTAGGAAGAGAACAATAAAAACGAAGAAGGAAAAAAATCAAGGAAGAGAAAACAGAAAAAAAGGCGGAAAGTAGAATAAAGCAGGAGAACGAAATGAGAGGTACAAGGGGAATGGTATTTTGAGGTCTGGGGAGAGAAAAAAGTCAAATAATAATAATAATAATAATATTAATATGCCACGCATAAACTCCTATGGGACTTTAACATACAAACGGATCAGCTTATCCCGGTCACAAGACCAGACTTAATAATAATCAACAAAATAAAAGAGGACTTGCAAAATAGTCGATTTTGCTGTCCCGGCTGACCACAGAATAAAAATGAAAGAATGTGAAAAGAATGATAAGTACCTCGACCTTGCTTGGGAATTGAAAAAAAACTGTGGAACATGCAGGTGACAGTTATACCACTTGTAATTGGTGCACTTGGAACAGTAACTAAAGAATTATTAAAGGGACTGGAGGACTTGGAAATTGGCGAACGGGTGGAGACCATCCAAACGACAGCATGATTGAGAACGGCCAGAATACTAAGAAGAGTCCTGGAGATTTGAGGAGACTTGCTGTCATTCAGACTCCAGTGAAAAACCATCGGCTAACGCTGATGTGAAAAACTCTAATGAGTGAATGATAATAATAATAATAGAAGGGTGGGAAATCGACTGGTGAATCGAAACCATCAAAACTACACCATTGTTGAAATCGGCCAGAATACAAATAAGTGTTCTGGAAACTTGAGAATATTTGCTGCCATTCAGACTCCAGTGAAAGACTCGCAAAGAGTTAAATAATAATAATAATAATTATGAGACTCATAAAATTCTCTATTCAGAAGACCAAATTTAATGTTAATTAATAAAAAAAAGAACTCTTGTTGTGGATTTTTCGGTTTTGTAAATATAAAAGACAGTCAAAAGGTAGACAAATACTTAGAATTTGCTTGAGTACTTGAAAAACTAGGAAACATGTTCATATTTACCCAACCCCTCTGCTCGGGCAGGATATGACACAAGGTCAATTTTTAAGTGGAGTTTAACAGGTTTGAATTCAGGGTTTTCCTTCTCCTAGACTAGTTGCCTCACCAAGGCTGAAGAACCTAGTCTGCCCTACTATTTACCCATAGCTGGAGGGAGAATATTTTGGATTCATACCTTTCCCAAGGGTATTAGTGCTATGTGAAATGCAATCAGTCAGGTCCAGGATTTGAACTCGTGTCGCCGTGTCCATATCCTGCAGCTCTAACCATTACACCACTAGGAAACATGTTATTAACACTGATACCAATTGTATTGGTGCGCTAGTAACGGCCCACACAGGATTGGAATAGTTGGAAATCGGAGGATTAATAGACACCATTTACACTATTGCATAGTTGAGATGGGCCATAATACTGAGAAGAGTCCTGTAGACCTGAGGAAACTTGATGCCACTCAGACTCTAATGAAAAACCACCAGCTAATTCATGTGTGAAAAACTTGTAAGGATAATAATAATAATAATAATAATAATAACCTTAAGAGAGAAACTGAATCTCTTCTTATAGAAGCACAAAACAACTCCATAATTATAAACTAAGTTAAAGAAAAAATAGATTAGGCACTGCAAAATAGCTAGTGTAGGTTATGTGATGACAGAGACGAAACAATCTATTACATAATAAACGAATGCATAGCGCAAAGAGTGTTTAAGACTAGACACGACTGAGTCAGGAAGGTGATCCAGTGAGAGTTTTAAATATGACCTTACAAACAAGAAGTCAATGCACAATCCAGGATACGTCGAGAAAATGAGACGCACAAACCACTCTTTGATTTTGAGATGCATACGTTCAAACAGAGTGTGTATAGCTGTGATACCCGGGGGTGGGGGTCGTTGAACAACGGCCAGACGACCAGACCTAGTAATAGTTAACGAACAAAAAAAAAGAGATCCTTGCAAATAATGGACTTTGCCAAATCGGCAGACCACAGACTGAAAATAAAAGAAAACTTAAAGAGAGGTAAGTACCTAGAACTGCCAAGAGAACTAAAAATACTCTAGAACATGAAGGTAACAATGATGCCCATTGCACTGGAGACAGTCCCTAAAGGAAGTGGAAGAGTTGGAAATAAGATGACAAGTAGAGACCATCCAAACAAAATCATTAATAAGATCAACAAGAATACTGAGAAGAGTCCTGGAGACTTGAGGAGACTTGCTGTTACTGAAAGTCCAGTGAGAAACAATGAGCTTACGCTGATATGAAAAACTATCAAAGGAGTAAAAAATAACAACAGCAACAACAACAATAATAATAATAATAATAATAATAATAATAATAATAATAATAAGAAGAAGAAGAAGAAGAAGAAGAAGAAGAAGAAGAAAGATGGGAGAAGTGGCAAGAAAATATGACGATAAAAGACTGGGAGGTTAGAAGAAGAAGAAGAAGAAGAAGAAGAAGAAGAAGAAGAGTTCTGTCTGATTCCCTCTCCCAAAAGGCTTTGTCTATTTTTTTTTTTTGTCAACTGTCCAAAATAAGCCGCCAAAA
>OY757931.1:80782532-80875032 GCA_963585895.1 Sepioteuthis lessoniana | reverse complement strand
CAAATATACACATGTCTGTATATTTATTTATACAAACATATTCGTTCTTAAATTAAATATGAAATATATATTCTTCTATAGATCCGTATCTACATTCTGTAACATTACCCCTTTACACGGATGATATCCTCTGTACATTTTCACCCACACACGTGTATAGATATGTGTACGCATATATCCGTAGATTTGAAATTAGGGAATTAAAGTTAGAAATAAATTATGTTTTTATTATATCTTTACATTTTACATAAAAATATACATTTTTTATTTGAAGGTTTTTCAAAATGTCTGTATTATTGGTAGTTTTTGACAAATTAACATCTCATGACTCTCTATCTATCTATCTATCTTTTTATCTATCTATCTCTGTCTTGCAGTCTCTATGTGCCTCAGTCAATTCAAATCAATCTATTTAAAACTGAACGTACGTGCATGTTCGAGGGCAGAAATTAAAAAGATATATATATATATATACTTGTCTGAATATATATATAGCTATCCAGCTATCAATCTTATTCTATTCATACCTATTCCTTTCATGGAGAGCAGATGTAAGCACCTGATGACACACAAACATATGTATATATATATATATATATATATATATAGGGGTGTCTGTCTTGATTCTTTCTTTCAAGGTTTACACATATTTTAACACACACACACACACACACACACACACACACACACACACACACACACACACACACACACAGATATACATATATATATATATATATATATATATATATATATATATATATATTGCATCTAAAGAAAGTGTGTCTGAAGGTGATAGGCCTGAAGAATACGTTATATATGGAACTACTTTACATTCAATAGTGGTTTGTTTCCTGATTTTTGAAAGTGACCATATTTGTTTTCATGCACCAAAATAACCAATCGACGTCTGTGCCAAAAATAACAATTTTTACTTTCCTCGTGTGTCAATCAAACAAGCCAATTGCTCAATGTAGCAGTAACTGTGTGTCAAAGTTCCAAATATTTTTAATAAAACATTCACGCAGAGCAGAACATTTTTTGTATATTTTGCTCTAGAATACTCTAAGCAAGAAATAAATAAGTGTGCTTCAATACTTACTCTTATTCGTTACAATAGCTTCTCGCCGAAGCCATTTTCGTTGATTCTCCATTCTTCCTATGAACTGAAAACCACATAATTACTGTTGACTGGTTTTACAAACAATAAATTACTGAGTAAATTACAAAGACACACATAAGTTTCCGTTAACATTGTTCTATATATGTACTTTTATCAGACACACACACACACACACACGTATATATATATATATATATATATATATATATATATATATCAGCGACGCTTTGTGTCTTTCTGTTTAATAACATTTTTTGTAGTTTTTACTGAAGTTATTTGCACACAGTTATATATCAACTATTCCAAACTACTTCAAATAATTAGCATACAATCGTATTTTTCATGTATTCCAATCAATCACTAATTAATATAAGTAATCATTTCTATCTACTAATAAACATTTGTTTACAAAGAGTCATATGATTTCAGTTAAGAAACAATAATCCTTAATAAATAACTATAACTTCAAGTAACAATTCTTAATACTTTTAATTTACATTTATATGGTATCAAGCATTCCAAACTAATACTAATGTTTTTAAACAGACGTATCTTCACCATAGCGGGAACTATATCAGATACAACCCCTATGGCTAGAATGGACCTGGGAGTAATGTCAATAGATAGTTAATCCACTCACCACAGATCTCTATAATTGGATACTCACTATTAGATAAAATACCAAGTAAACAGTCTTTGGAGGTGGGCATTGCCCTTATGCCGCACATGTAGAAGGCTTATTCTAAATATTACCTAAAAGATGGAGGCCAAGATTTAGATCATAGTTGTTTATGATAAACAATTCTTCAGTACAGATGATACTTCTTACTTTTTTTTAAATTTTGGAAATTTAAATCCTGCATGGTAAGTTACTTCCTGTTGGAATATAGCTTTTGACTAATTTTCAGAAAGTTTTTTAAACATCTTTTCTCTTAAGGAATAAAAATAATTTCGTTCAACGCCCCCCCCCAGGGTATCACAGCTATACACACTTGATTTGAATGTTAAATATCAAATTATTTGGTCGTACGTAAAAGGCAAAGGTTCCCTCGTCATTTGACGTGACGATTGTCATCCGGGAAAATGGTATCAGTCGTGTACGTTTGGTAAAAGTAAAGTTGTCTCCCTTTAGTCGAAGGCTCCCTTTTCAATAACTAATACACCAAGGTGTAGGAGAAGGCGATATTCCTTTCCAAGGATTAACCAACTTTACCCTTGATCCCTGCCTTATAATGTTGAGTGTTAAGCAAGGAGGCATCATGTACCATTTTTAGAATCTTTGGTATGTCTCGACCTGGGATTTAACCTAGGTATCATGGGCCATTGGGCGACAATGCAACCATTATGGCAATGTACTTTACTAATATCTATGAGAAATCCATGAACTCACTTCTTGTCTCAGTTGTGTGTAATAATAGAATGCCACAGTCAGTTGCCTTGGGAGGATGACCGAATTAGTAGAAAGAATGACTGTGAATACAAATACCCGAACACAACAACCTCTGCGATTGCGTTGTAAGCAAAGATATATGACTCTCGGTGTCTTCCAGACACTAGTTTTGGTTTGGTTTGGTTTGGCTTTATGGCATATCATCCATTCTAGGTTATTTAATGCAAAATCTATTTTTATGCATAAAACAGTTCTATTTCTAACAATTCAGTTTAGTTCTATTCGACCCATAGATAAGACCCTATCAGGTACGACCACTCCGGACCAGAGTGAACCTGTGAGCAATGACAATGAAGCAGTACTCTGCATAACACAAAGTGTCATATTCCGAACACTTGTTGGGGGAGTCTTACCCATCTGCAGAGATGCGGTCGGTGTATTCTAAAGCCCCAGCTGATCTGGGTAATCAAACATCCATGAAGCTCTGACCCAGCAATGAATTAACCAAAAAGATTTTGGCACACACACACACACACACACACAGGAAAATTTATACAATATAATAAACAGGGACACCATTGGTAATAACAGTAGAGGAACGCAAATAAAATAATAAAACAAACGAAGGCCTTTTCGTCCGGTATTTTTCAAGTTATTAAACACCAGAAAATTAGATAAAAACGGGGGTATATATATATCTGGATAGCCAGATTGAGGGGGGGGAAACAACTAAGTAATCCTAGTATCTTGCAGTTCCCCCAAAATATTTTGAGTATGATTTTTTAACTGCCTGCATGGAGAGGGGCGATTCATGGAAATATAAATCGCCTCTAGAAATTTGAGGTGGAATTTATCTCTATCTCTATGCAGGACAGAGAAACAATCGTCCCCATAACTGGCTCTGCTGCTATTTATTGTGAGCAAATGCTCACCAATAGCCGAATCTATTGCTTGAGAATGCCCGGATGTTAGTCGGCCGGACAAAAGAGATCTGGGTATATGGTGTCTAAACCTCACTTCGAGACGTTGACAAGTCATACCTATTTATGTCGAATTACATCGACAAACAAATTTATAGATTAAATTACTTTGTTTGAAGATAGGCAGCTTGTCCTTTTTCGTAGAATTTTGTATATATATATATATATATATATATACAAACCTTCTGCCTCAATGTCGATTTTTAGCGGAGTAGAACTGTTCTGAAATCCGTGTTTTCCTTATCCTCAATTGGCAATAGAATAGTGAGATTCATACCTTTCCCAGGCGTCACGCCATCTGATTCGATCCATATTTGTCTCAGAGTCAATTTCCTTCGACAATAAACTTTTCAGTGCCCGATGGCCTAACGTCAGAGTCGTCGAATAAAAATATAAAACAAAAAAGGACGCTTACCTCTAAAACTGTTCACCGTAACTTAAAATTTCCTGTAGTATAATAATAGAATTTTCACTCAGCTAAGGTCTTTTCGGTCCACATTGCTTTTTAATAAGATTTTCTCAATCCTCAACCAATCAGCACCTTCGACAAATGAATATTTTTGATCATAATTTACATGTCCCATACAATTTATTATTTGATCTGTTTCTTTGTGGAATAGCGTGTCAAAATGTGTGAGTCATTTAAAGCCACATCCATCTTTATAAAAAACAAAAACAAAAACAGTAGTGGTACTCATAGCAAGGGGATAAGAGCGTTTATACTTTTCCCAAAGGCATTTGTCCGAAAGTAAACGTAAGAGAGTAACTGGGATTCGAACTCGTTCTTTTTAATGTTGTAGGCCAAAACGTCATCCACTGCACCATGGATATTTTTATGACAAAACCGAACATACACTTCAACCATTCAAAACTGACAGTTTAATTATTTACACTTTATTGCTTAAGTTTCAATTTTGCGGTATTTGGTGAATATTCACTGGTCGAAATGTTGTTTTAATAAGCTTTATCGCCTCTTTCTATATTAACTTTGACTAATGAAGTCTGGCACATGGGCGTAATAATCGCTCACATTGTATTAATCAAGCATATGATTAATGACTTGCTAAACATTCGTTCTATTGCAGATGATCTTATCTGATTTATATTGATTACAACTTGTTCATAACTCAGTTCATCTGCCAATACTATTAATCGATTTTCTTTCTGATTAATCAAACAGTCCCTCACCATCTACTTATATCGATCACAGGTTTTGTTTTTCTTACTCAATGTTTTCTTATGCGTGTATGTAATCGTGTATAATTGTGTGTATTTCTGTACATATGTTTATGTATGTGGGTCCAAGTATACATGTGTGTGTGTGTGTATGGGTCTATATATATGTATCTGTGTATACTCATTTATAAGTAC
Source organism: Sepioteuthis lessoniana (assembly GCA_963585895.1). Classification (NCBI taxonomy): domain Eukaryota; kingdom Metazoa; phylum Mollusca; class Cephalopoda; order Myopsida; family Loliginidae; genus Sepioteuthis; species Sepioteuthis lessoniana. The sequence goes on along the minus strand of OY757931.1, from coordinate 80,870,168 downwards.
CTAGGTGTGCGTGTCTGTGAATGTGTATAGATGTGTATGTATGTATGTATGTGTATTTTCGTCTTCCCATCTATGACAGTATATATATATATATATATATATGTTCGATAAGTATTCTAATATGTGAATATAACAAAAACCGGTTGCCGTGCCTTGATTTAACATGGCAATTCATTAGATTAGACATCACTGTGCTAGCGGGAACACACACATATCCATCTTTTTAATCAGACTACAGTGAGACGTCATTTTGTTTTCTTTTAACATTGTAAAGTAGATTTGTCACATCATCAGTAATTTTATCTGTTGACGACGATCAATTAAAAGTTTTGCGATATTTCGGTAATGTGAAGCAATGCAAAAAGTTTCAGATGTTTTTGTCGAAGTAGTGAAAGTAATGAATGGTACTAGACTGTGAGATGCCGAATTTACAAATAACTCGCCGAGAACTAATCGTCGGATTGGTCTCTATCTTTTGGAGAAGGGCCTCGGAATCCTACGTTTTAGGTCTACGTGACCTTGCTTTATTGACAAGGTTCATGCAAACCGAGGAGTATTTTTTCTGTTATCTGATTATTGAACTGTGATCAACTATTCCTTGACTTTTGCGCACAACAGAAGCTTTTGGCAGCTTCCGAAACGTTATGGCTCAGTTCTAAGTTGAAAAGTATAAATTTCTGTATAAGACAACATTTCATGTTCATCTGCTCGGCTTTTAAATAAGACAAGGAGTGAAGTAATTTATCACGTTTGCTAACCAACTACTATTGTACTACTAACCATAGCGTGTATTTTAGACGGCTTTAATTGCTTCTATTAATTGCTTCTTTAATTGCTTCTATTATTTGCTTCTATTAATTGCTTCTATTAATTGCTTCTATTAATTGCTTCTATTAATTGCTTCTATTAATTGCTTCTTTAATTGCTTCTATTAATTGCTTCTTTAATTGCTTCTATTAATTGCTTCTATTAATTGCTTCTTTAATTGCTTCTATTAATTGCTTCTTTAATTGCTTCTATTAATTGCTTCTTTAATTGCTTCTATTAATTGCTTCTATTAATTGCTTCTTTAATTGCTTCTATTAATTGCTTCTATTAATTGCTTCTATTACGTGTTATAGAAAAGTTGCTAGCATTTCATAAAGCGTTTATCCAGCAATTGTCCCTATTATTTATAGTTAAATAATAGGGAAGACTGTATTCTTCCACTTGGTATGGCAACCAGTCTTAGAGAAAGAAAACACCGAATTCAACCCAATCATTATCATCATCAAGTCTTGCAGAGAGCACAGATTTCCCTGATTTTCGCCATCTATCCCTATCTTCCATAACTGCAGGCTTGTGGGCAAACACAGGTGCGTCCATGTGAAGAAGTCCTAATGAGAACGTCGCATATGGCATCTTCTTTGCTTCTCCAGCTGTGCTCTTTGTGTCTTGCTTATATTACTTGAATGGCTTATGAGATGGGAGTAAAGTGGACTTACAGCTGCTGTTTTGTAGAGTATTGTTTCCTGGATTCGTTCAAGACAGTGCACAACATTCATATGCAGTTTATACCTATGCATTGTTAACATCCATATGGTCCATCCGTATTGTAGTATGAACACAGCTGCATCTTGGAAGAAATCCTGTTTCCTTTTATCGAATAGATCAGACTTTCATGTGATCGATAACCTGTCAATAGCATTCCTCAACTTCTCAAGGCGTGTGCTGAAAACACTTCCAGTTTATAAGATGTTACTACCAAGTCATGTGAACTGGTTCACTTATTTTAGAAGCTTGCGACTTAAAGTGAAGATGGCTCCAAATTCTTTGAAACACATATACCCATTCTGCTTGCTCTAAGCTTTACTCTAACGATTCTGTTTGGGCTACTGTATTTGCGAGAAGTACTCGATCATCTGCGATGCCTACATTGGTTAAAGTTTTTTTCGGGGGATCGTCTGCTTCTAGCTCTTTTTTAATGTGAAACCAGTTTCTTTTATTAGATATATTGACCTCAGAATTACGAAGTCTAAGTTGAGTATAAACAAATACAGTGCTAAAATATCTTCTTGCATGGCTCCAGCGACGATATCAAAGAATTCAGTGTTTCCATCTGGTCAGGAAACATTTACATTGGTGTTTTTGTCAAGCATTATTTTAGCGGTAACAGTTTCTTTTGGGAGACTCAGCGACGATATCAAAGAATTCAGTGTTTCCATCTGGTCAGGAAACATTTACATTGGTGTTTTTGTCAAGCATTATTTTAGCGGTAACAGTTTCTTTTGGGAGACTCAGCGACGATATCAAAGAATTCAGTGTTTCCATCTGGTCAGGAAACATTTATATTGGTGTTTTTGTCAAGCATTATTTTAGCGGTAACAGTTTCTTTTGGGAGACTATATACCTGTAGTATTTGCTCTATCTTTCAAATACCTTGTAAAAAAGCTCGAACAATAACGTTTCCTCAAGATTCTTTGCTCGCACTCTTTCGATGATTCGACGGGTTATCAGAATCAGGGAAGTTTTTGAGTGATTTCTTTAAAAGCCATTTTTATTTTTTAAGTATTTTCTAGATTTTGGGTCGGATATGACTGAGAAGCAGAGCATTAAAAATCTTAGCAGCTATAGAATTTAAAGTTATGCTTCTGTAGTTCTTTGTGATTCCGAGGTCACTTTTTTTATGAGAGTAAAGATGCAATCTTTCGTCCATTTCCCTGTTGCGTTTTGTTTACTGAATACATAGCCGGAGAAGTATGTCGTCAAATTTTCTTGTCTTTCAAACCCCAGAGAGTATTTTGTCCACGCCTGTTGCTTTTTTGTATTATTTTTTTCAAAATTGGATCAACGTCTTCTTACGTAAACGTTCCTTTTTTGTCGTCTTGTTGGCCATTAATAATTTTTGGGTAGGTTCATCAATGATATCCGGGGGGTTTTCCAAGTAGATTCTTGAAATGTTCTTTCTATTTCAAAAATCTTTCTTTTTGGCAAGCAGCGTTTGATTTTGCTCTCGGGGTGCTCTTCCTTCCACCCACTTTCTTTACTGAATGCCATGCAATTCGTGATTGTCTATCTTCTATTGAATTTCTATATTTGTCGATTTGGCCTTGAATGTATTGTAATTGCTCTTTTTGGAATATATTGGTTAGTTCTTTCTAGGCTTACTTAAGTTTCGGCAATTTGGCATTTGTTGAGTTTCTTTTATTGGGTAAATATGTTTTTCTACGTTATCGAGTTTTTTCCTATCAACTATTAACCCCCATGGAACTCTAGACTTGGTTTGATTGGTATGCATTCGACAGTTACTTCCATGAGGTCAGTGACTAAGTTTTCATATTCGTCATTTAGAGTATGTCTATCAAAAACCTCCCGAAGGGTATGAGACTTGCTTCTTATATCTCTATTGGCAAGTGAAGACCAGTCATACCGTGTGGTTCTGACAGTTTGTTTTTTATTTCTACGAAGTCTCTGGCGTAACTTTGCCAATTCATTTCAGTAATCGGAAATGAGCAGTATACCCCGACGTTCTGAGCGACATTTATCTACTCATTGTTTATGAGTATATAATAGAGCTGTGGATTATAGTTATTTTATTAGATGTAGGTTCATTGTTTTCTTTCCTTTTTTGAATTTAGTGTTTAGACTTGAAAGTCTGTTCTCGTGTGAACAATCTAGACATTCACTATTTTTATTTAGCAGGTTATATAAACCAACTTTATTATTTTAACCTTTTCCTATTTGAACATTCACATCACCGATTATAAATACATTATGTTCGGGAATATGTCGAACAATCGATGGCTGCCAGTTGTAGAAGGTAGTGATATCCGTTTCATCACTGACATTGGTGGAATTGTAACAAGTGACGATCGTTAAGCAAGTGTTGACATTAAATGTTGCACACATATTACTCCGTTGGGGTTTCATGCCATTAAATTACCCTACTTAAAAAGTGCGTGTCGATTCCTAGTCGGGTCATATGCGTGTATATATATATATATATATACAAACGAAATCTACTACTTAATGCTTCATAATTTACGAGCTGACGTGGTTCGCTGGGTGGCTGAGCGGTATGATACTAAGTCTAAAGTAAATTTGGGCGGGTTTCGATCCCAGCTTCAAGCGTCGTACGTGTCTAGGCTCACTGAAGAGTTGTGATACAACGAAACAGTCTGTCTGGGGATGACGATATATACGCTCCCCCATCAGGGTTGAGCACTCTGGCGAAGAGATTTACGGCTGTCACTCGCATAATGCAAAACTTTTTGAACGAATTGAGCACTCTGGTATCCGTTAAGGTATAAATGGAAAACAAACGAAAACTATTACTTAATGCCTTTCCCGAGCTGATGTAGTTCGCTTGTTGGCTGAGCGGTATGATACTAAGTCTAACGTAAAGTTGGGCGGGTTTCGCGAGTCTAGCAACACTGAAGAGTTGTGATACAATCAAACAGTCTGTCTGTGGATGACTATATATATATATATATATATAGTAAAAAGCGGTTTATGGTTCTTACTAGCTCACTTGATTAGGTAATGGAGAATAGAATCCCTCCCAGAAAATGAATTGCACAGAATTCTCTGGGATTTTGAGAAACAAACGGATCTCCTAATACCGGCCTGAGACCCAATACCGGCCTGAGACCCAGACCTAGTGTTAATGAACCACAAAATAAAAATAAAAGAAAGGGAAAAGATACACAAATACTTAGATCTTGCCTGAGAATTAGAGAGCTGTGCTAGTTGAGCGTGATAATGATACAAAATGTAATTATCACACCAAAATACTTTGAAGAAAGACTTGAATTGGAAATTAGAGGAAGAATCGAGACCATTCTAACTATAGCAATGTTAAGATTTGCCATCATACGCTGAAGAGTTCTGGAGATACTGAACGAAGTTCAATTCCAATACCTTTCCAGACAGGAGTCAGATTTTCACGGTAGTCAAGAATTTTGATGCCCCTGGCATTTGTAAACATAGAAGGGCAACTAGCCATCTTTGAAAAGATTCAAGTGATCACCAAGGAGCTATGTGCATGCCGCATTCAAGAAGACCTTCGACAAAATGAATATTTAGCGCATATAAGGTATGGTCCTGCAAAATATTTTTAATCAATGTTTATATCGAAGATCCTAACATCTAATTATTTCGCCTTTCAATAAATGAAATTTACATTACACTCTCAGTTGTTATTCTCAATTTTTGCTTTGTCATTTTGTTTCAAAGATTGTGAAACAATATATATATATATATATATATATACACACACACACACACACACACACATATATATATATATATATATATAGGTATGAGTATTATGAGGTCTAATTAAACCAGAGTTGGGAGTAATTCCATAAGATCTGAAAAATTCCAGTTATTTTTGTTTTTGATTATATCAAAACCCATAACAGGATAGAAATAAATCTATAATCCTAATGTGACCGTTATTTGTTTTTTCTTATATATATATATATATATATATATATATATATATATATATATATATATATATATATATATCGGTCTGTTCTTATCTATCTATCTATCTATCTATCTAATTGAATTGACGACTCCAATTCTTCATCAGAATATTAATAAGAAACTGCTTGGATATGTACAGAGGTCAGAGGAAAATTTCTCTCAGTTATAGTATGCGATATTTGGTCAGTTTAACGATGGGTTCCAAGCGTGTATGCAACATAAAACGGCCAGCCATTTTGCCCCTTAGTCCCTGTCACGTTGGCGTTCAGATTCTTTTTTTGGGTGGAATGGAACAGACAGCAGCTAAAGCAGACAAGAAATCCTCCGGATCAGCCACGTTTTTCTTGCCCTGTCCCAGACGAAAAAATCAATTCACTGTGTTATACTTTCAAACGAGAACACGACTAAGAGAGAAGAACAGATACCTTTGTTTAATCCCAAACGTTATTATCCTAGGCAGAGCACATCGGTTAATTGATCCGAAATAAATGCTTGAATGATTTACTCGTGTTTCTCAAGACCATAGCTTCTAAAGTGTCTGAGACCGTTATATGTTCGATCCTGGCAATCGGTTTCTGTCTTTTAAAATATAAGTGGAGGAGAAAATTGAATGCTATTTTTCCTTCCCCCTTTCTCTTCTCTCTGTCTCTCTCTTTCTCTCTGTCTCTTACTTTCTTTATCTCTCTTTCCATGCACACACGAACATATATATATATAGATATATATGTATATATGATGTCGGTCTGAAAGTAAATGGACTGGTGTCACAAAAATTTATTACAATTTCAAACAACAAACTATAATTTACCCTTCGAATAATCACCTTAAAACAAATTGAATTTTTAAACCCTTCACTGTCAGGAGGGTGTCCTCGTGGTGTAATGGTTAAAGCGATGGACTGCGGAATTGTAGAATGCAAGTTCGTACTCCAGTCGCGTTATTACGTTCACTTTCGGGCAAATAACCTTGAGAAAGGTATGAACCCCCTTATACCCCCAGCTATGGGTTAAGTAGTACCACAACTGTTCTTCTAGGAGAATGGCTTTGGCATTAAATAACCTAAAAAGAGTTGATATGCCATTAAACAAAGAAACTAAACCAAACCTTCACTGTCACGCTTCTATGCACTAGTGGAAGGATTCTTCAGGGATGCTATTCAGTTCTATCGTTACGGTGATTTTGCTGGCTTTACGGTTTCTCTTAAAGATCCTCTTGAGCTTGAAGAAAAAGAAAATGTCATACCGAACAAGATAAGGAGAAAGTGGGGATTTTTCCAGTAGAATAATTTTCTTCTCGTCTAGGGATTGCAGGCTGCTCAAAAACTTGTGAGCAGGTTCACTGTCTTTTTGAAGCAAACCAGATATGTCATAAAAAAAAAAAAAAACTCTCGACACTTATTAAGCATTGGGTAAAACATATACCGCTGGATTTCCTTGTAGGCTAGCTGATTGGTCGTTAGACTGTGGCAAGAACTCACTGTGAACGATAATCCTCTCATTGAATAAAATGATCAACATGAATTTGACTTTATACAGTTACTTCTTCGGCTGTGTCAAAGTTAGAGTGTTTCACTGACCACTCAGACGCTTGGTTTCCAGGTCGTTAGCAAAAACCCATGCCTTATCATCATGACTTGACGAAACAAGACTGTTTCAGTTTAATTATGCACGATGACGTTCTGAGATACCAGCATGCTGCATTCCTTCTGATTTTCATGCTGTAGTTTTGGCACTATTTATGCGTCGACTTTCTGCACGCCCATATATTCAGTGATTATCTTGCAAACACTAATATTTTTCATTTCTAGCGGAACCGTGATTATTCGAACTGTCAATAGACTATCACCACACTGCAAATGCCTTACCTCATCGACGGTGATCACAAGTGAGTTTGTTGAAGGTTTTCTGCTCCTATAATAACCTTTCAGCTTCTCACGTCCCCTTTTTTAACCTTTTGTGAAAATCGAAAACGTGTGTGTGTGACGTAATATTACCTCCATTCACTTGCTGAATATCACATCAAGTTCTTGTAACGGAGTTTTTCACGAAATGACCAACAATTGCAGGTTTTTTCTTTGCCCGGTGTTCATCTTGTTCATGGCTGAATAGCCTGAAAAAGAGAAAGATTAAGCAAAGTCATGTGAACAAAAATGAATTTTTTCAGAAAATTAAGATTACACTTATATATTCCTGAGCATCATGTTAGATAATAACGATAATCCTATCCCTCATTTACCTATTGCTCAAACAGTACACTCAGTCTCTTTACTTTTCAGATAGACGTCATATATATATATATATATAGAAAGAGAGAGAGAGAGAGAAAAGAGAGAGAGAGAGAGAGAGAGAGAGAAAAGAGAGAGAGAGAGAGAGAGAGAGAGAGAGAAACATTTCATAACAAGGTAATCCAAGCAGAAAGACAGATTTATTGAGAAACAAAGTCGACATTATAGCGTTACGGTGCCAATGGACCAATCATCAGGACTGTGAGGAATGATATTATTGATGTTAAATCCACAATGGATATTAAAAAAAAATATTTAAAAAAATCTAGGGAAACCAATATATCAGGAAACGTTGACCGTTTAAACAATACAGCAACGTTTGTTTTCAAAAACTATTATGTGATTTTTGGATAGTATGTAGAATTTATGTTAGATGTGTATATCGAGAAAAATTTCGATCTAAAATCTCATTCTATCTTTTCTGTATCTTTTTCTTTTTTTTTTCTTTTTCCTCCTTTTGATTTGAAATTTTTCTCAATGTACAAATGGAACATATAACTTCTACATAATATTCTCTAAAAATCACATGACATGGGGGTGTCCTCGTGGTGTAATGGTTAAAGCGATGGACTACGGAATCGTTGTAAGCGAGTTCGTACTCAGGTCGCGCTATTACGTTCACTTTCGAGCAAATACCCTTGGGAAAGGTATGAGCCCCCTTATCCTCCCAGCTATGAGTTTAATAGCACCATTACTGTTCTTTCTAAAAAAACAATAGTTACTACATTGCTAACCGAAAGTTAAATTTAAAACGGAAGGGGGCTTAGTGAAGATGTAACTCCTCGCCCCTCTTCGACTCCCTCCCACATCTTCGACTCCCTCACACTATCCCCTCCCACTACCATGTGTCTATTCAATTTTTTTATCCAAAAGATCTGAAGAAGTCCTGTTACTTTTTTCGTGTTTTTGAAAACTTCAAAAATACGTAACAGGATTGAAATAAATTTATAATCCTATGTGACCAGTTTCGTTGTTTTTCTTAAAGTATATATATATATATATATATATCAACAATACAGTTTCATTATATCAAATCTCTTCACGAGATGCTTCACGCAAGGATTGGAAGCAGGCAAACTTTACGCCAGTCAGATATCTTACTCCAGAGCAATCATCATTTGCTGCGTTAGTGAATAAATTTTTTACGCACACCTTTTTACATAGACGTTATCGGCTACCAGGAGTGCTAACTTCAAGATATCTGTTAGATTCTATCAGGTTAATTGAATTAATGAGTGAGAATCGACATCAGATAACAAAAAAATATAGAATCTACTTGTTTATGAGTTGAGCTGAGGAGAAACTGATACAACCCTTTAATTTAGCAACAGCCTCTGAACGATAGTATACCACAAGTGTCTAACTTTGCGCTTAGTTAAAAGCTAAATTTTCGAATGCTGATTTTCAAGTCTAGCATAGTTTTCTTTCCTTTAAAAAAAATTGCTCACCATCAGCTTTCCCTCCTATTTGGGGTGACTACATCAATGTATTAGTAAAATCTGCTTAATACAACATAGTATAAATACATAGCCTCTAAGCATTGGATGAAGGTTTGTCGGTCGAGAGAATGAAAAGTTAAATTTCTTCGGAAATGGCTATGTAGAAATGATGACAAGGATCAAAGCTGAGTGATCTTAGAACGAGTGTGGATCAAGGATTATTAGATTGGAAAAGGTGGCGATCGATGGTAGTGAGTTGTGAACAGTGCGATTCACGTGCCGATCTTGAATGAAGAAAAGGACAGCAGAAACGGTGCCAGATCATCTGGAGAATGGGCTACAAGTTCATAACCCTGAACTTTCTCATTTCATACAAATGATCTCCTTTCCTTGTTTGCACGATGTAAAGGACATTTTCCTTCAGAGCTTCAGTAAATATTCGATAGATTATAGGAATTTGATATCAAATCGCAAGTTACTTGAAGGTTACACCCAGCAATCGGCTCTTCCATAGTCAGAGTCACACATTGGAGAATAAAAGATCTTATCATTAATTCGATAAGTTGATGTATATGTATATATCAGTATATTCATATTTATAAATCCATCCCTCTTTCTATTCGTATGTATCCGCTGGTCTCTCTAGGTACATATTAATCTATTTCAGTTTGCTCTTATCTATTTATCCGTGGTGTAGTCGTTATCGTCGTAGGAAATGGACACGGCAACACGAGTTCAAATCCTGGACGAGACTGATTGCATTTCACATAACACTAATACCCTTGGGGAAGGTATGAATCCAATTATTCTCCCTCCAGCTATGGGTAAATAGTAGGACAGACTAGGTTCTTCAGCCTTGGTAAGGCAACTAGTCTCAGAGAAGGAAAACTGAATTAAAACCTATTAAACTCCGCTTAAAAATTGACCTTGTGTCATATCCTGCCCGAGCGGAGGGTTTGGATAAATAGTATCTATTTATCTGTCTTCGTAACTCTCAATATCTCAAAATCTATTTACTCCGCTCGCTGTCTTTCTCTCTCTCTCTCTCTCTCTATATATATATATATATATATATATATATCGTCATCCACAGACAGATCTGTTTCGTTCTATCAGAACTCATCAGTGTGGCTAGACAGTAGCTTCCCGTAGCTTGGATCGAAACCCGGTTGACTCAAATGGCAAACCAAAGGCTCCACCCATTCAGCCACGAGGAGCTGAGAAGGAAATTTTAAACGGTTATGAATCACAATTACTATTGTTTACAAACATCCGTTCAACGACTGCCGAGACCTCAATTCATATACGAAGAGGCTTGCAATGAACGCTAATGGCAACACGATTACTTCTTCGCCAGAGAACTCAACCCTACGGAAGTAGGGGAGTATATATCTCTATAGCCATATATATATATATATATATATATATATATATATATATATCAGTCTGGATGGGGTTCTCGGTGCGCAATGGTCAAAGTGTTGGATAGTGGCTTTATAGTAAGAAAGTAAGAAAGCCCGATTCCTGTTTCGCTATTGCATTCACTTCGGACAGATACCCTTGAGAAATGTATGAACCGACCAATCTCCAACTTAACATTAGGTTAAACAGTACCCCTGTTGTTCTTTTAGAAGGATAAATTTAATATCAAATAACCCACGAAGGTTGATATGCCATTGAAAAAAAGGAATTTAACAGACACCAAACTATCTTAGTTTATATCTAGCATGCGAATCAGTTCTCTTCATGCCCATAACAATAATTTTCAATCAGTTCTAATCTATTTATCTATGTAGGGATACTGAATAGATTCTCTGCCAAACCAAACTTATCATATCAAGTCCACAGTTAACGGGTTCACATAGTCCTTTTTATATTTAAGACTAGTAAAATGAAAGAAAAAAAAAACACTTAAAAACAAAGAAAAAACAACCATCTTCAAAGAAATAAAAAAGAAGAAAGCAAAAAAGAAAACAACACAAAACTCGGAAACAAAAAAACAAAACAACAAAATTTAGAGTCACACGTTTTTAGCATTGGCTGTGCACTTGCTTTCTCCCACTCTTTTGTCTATTTTCCTCGATTTCAATCAGTCAATATTTATCTATTTGATAATCATACTCTCCCTCTCTCTTTATATATATATATATATATATATATATATATATATATATATATATAAGTAAATAGCACATATTGCGTTATTTAGCCTTAGTTAGGCAACCAGTCTAGAAGAAGAAAAAAAGAGTTTTATTTCGTTTGATCTTGTGTCTTATACATAAATTTATTAATCTCGCCCAATCTATCCAGATCGATATATCATTGTCTTTTTATCGATCTACTTAGTTGTATTTTTCTCGAGAGGATAGAGCACATTCAACAAAATAAGTTTAACTCGGTCAAAGTTTATCGTTGTCAACGAGAAACTCTAGTCAGGATATTTTAACTCCTATTTCCAGTAAAACTTTCAAAATTAACTCGGTTTGTTTTTGTGACATGATTCAAAATAATATATCCAGATTGCAAACGGAATCATTCATTTTTTTTTCATGTTATATATTTTTTATATCTATTTCAGTTCATCTCAGTTGTCCCTGCACTTAATTAGATCCGTTTATCATTATCTCTAGCTGTGCTCTTTCAAATTCCATTTATTTTGCTAATTATAACCATTTTTATAACCATTACACCTATATCACCTCTCTCTCTCTCTTTCTCTTTCTCTCTCTCTCTCTCTCTCTATCTATCTATCTATCTATATATATATAAATATATATATATTTCTTAAATGAAAAAAGTAAAAATACTGGCTAATAGAGCAGGTTAAAACCTAAAAGAAACTGTTATTTCATGATTGCTTCATTAATTAGAGTGTAAATAAAATATTAAACATAAGGCTTTCTCTCTCGCTATCATTTTCTCCCTCTCCTTCTAACACACACACACACACACACATATATATATATATATGTGTGTGTGTGTGTGTGTGTGTGTGTGTGTGTGTGTGTGTGTGTGTGAGTAGAGAGAGAGAGAGAGGGGGGGAAATGTGCACGGTAGCCTAGGTTTAAAACCGGTAGCCTAGGTTTAAAACCTCCATAAGGCTGTTTGCAATTCTCAAAATGCTAAAACGCTTAACAAATGTATTGAATCCAACTATTCTCTTTCCAGCTATGGTGAAATAGTAGGGCAGTTATCGTGGAGGGGCAAACCGTTCTACGAGAAGGAAAACTTTCAATTCAAACTTGCTAAAGTTCTGTTGAGTTATTTACCTTATGTCACATCCAACACGTGCGGAGGGGTTAGTAAATTAAGATATATCAATATATAAAAAGTATATATATATATATATATATATATATATATATATATATATATATATTAAAATATGTATAGAGTGCGCAATATCGGTGAGAAGGCGTACGTGGATCTAAGTTGGTATAACGAAGACATATCCGTTCTCGGGCAGACGATCGTATTGGCGAAAAAGGACTGGCACAAGTGTCTTCGCTATTTTAAAAATCTAAATGAATATAATTAAACATTATTCATTAATACAATGACATAATAATCGGACAGTTTGCAATATTGTATTTCGATATTATTGGATAATCATTTTTCTACTTTCAATTTTCGGTTGCAGTGATTCATTGTTTGAGAATCAATATTAAAAATCAATATTATCTAATAATATCCGTTTTTATCCTATTTGAAAGCATAAGAAATAACGAAATCACGGAATCTTTGGTTTAGAAGAAAATTAGTCTTTGAATGACAAATTGGTATGGTTATATTTATTCATGACCGCCTGTATATATATATATATATATATATATATATATATATTTATATATATATTCCAAATATATGAACAAGCTACACATTCACATACACACACATTTACCCATATTTGACAAAAGAAGAGATTCTAAGCTGTTTACTGAACATCTTAATTAGTTTAAAAATGATTTAAGTTTTCTTTTATGTAAATTGTTTTCTTGTAATTGATAATAAAACAATCAACATTAATTTACGAACATAAAAGAAGTGCACATACACATACACACACATATTCAAACACATACACAGATAAACACTCACACATACACAAACACACAGAGGTATATATATATATATATATGGTTTTCGGGAAGATATTCCTATTGGTCACGCCGTATTCAAATTGAATTATAAATTATTATCTTTCCATTCTATGTCTTCCTTGATTGTTGTCCTTAATGATAAAACAAGACAAAATTCAAAATATTTACATATTTTTATTACAAAATAAAGAACCATTATTCTTGAGTAATAATTCCCTACCCTCCTAAACTGACACATACACTGAAAGACACACAGAGAAAAGTTTTCTGTCTAACCAAGATAATCTCACGCAGTGTGACCAAATGAGGTTTATTTTTAAACATGGTCTCCCTTGTGGCCAACTCGCTTCTTCAGCCAGTGTTCATGTGCTTGGATCTAATTGGTCAAAAAGTCATCATTATCAGATATGATGTCATCATGTGATTGATGTCTTTGAATTTTTCAGCCCAACCCTCGTACATATGTGTTTACCTGTGTGTATGGTGCCTGTGTATGTACCTATATGTTTATAACTGTGTATGTGTATATATATATATATAAAAGTGATAAAAAGATTAGATATTGAAGTTTTAAAATATTCATAAAATTAAGAATTATATATATATATATATATTGAGAGAGAGAGAGAGGGAGATAGAAAAAATAAGAGATAGATAGATAGATAGATAGATAGATGTCTAAGTAAGGATAGCGTAGTCACAAAGTGAACAGCGCTTAGTGTCTGTATTTTTTTATTTACAAATACAACATGCTGCATTGTATATCGATATATCCATCTATCTATCTATATAATATATATATATCGTAATTGAAATCAACATTTTTTAAATTGCCTGATAAAACAGAAAAAAAGAAAAGAAGCCCAAGTTTCCGGCGTTAATGGTAGTTTCAAAATTATGGATGGAAAGATTCTGCATAAATAGAGGTGGCCACATGTTGTAACAGTAGAGTAGACATGAAGAATTCGATCCTGCACCTCCAGACTTAAAGAAATAAACTTAACTGGATGACGTTCTATGGTTAGAGTTATCTAACATGTGGAAATGTTGCAATAACTGCAATGGAACGCAGAAAATACGTAATAGTTTAGTTTAGGAATTATTGTCTGATCCAGAAACTTGAGTAATCTATCTTTGGGGGTGAAATTGCTCTAGGGCAAGAATAAAAAGAGAATGCCAGATATGTATATATTCCTGACAAAACATCAGTAACTCGTGAAAACCACGGGCACCAATCACGTATCTGAAAACCAGGGGACGCAATGACGTATCTGCCAGTGAGATGCAGAGATGGAAATCGCCCAACGTTTGAGCAACATAGTATCAGTTAACATCCCAATTCAACGCTGGTGTTGCTCAACCCCTCACAAAATGCAAAAAAGTGGATGCATTGCATTCCACATATTTCCATAGTCACACACCAAGAAAGGCATTGTTAATGATAACACTATACCGTATATTTTGCCTTGACTTAGCTTGCAAATAACTTCACTGGACTTCGGAATAAAGTCACTCCTTTCACCAGTCAGATGAGACGCAATTGTAGTTCAATCAACCAGATGAACATATTCGTGTATGGAGAAGTTGAAATGGTGCTATGAATCATGTCAGACTGCACGGTGAAGGGCATGCTGTGTCGTACACCAAATGAAAGTTAAGATGTTACATAAAGAGATTTCGCTGCAGAACATTTGGACGTATTTAAGTTCACTGTTATTCCCGATGGTAATGCTTTTTCCAGCACGATAGATTGATAGATAGATAGATAGATATTGTTGTATCGTGGCAAGGAAACGATACACGGTGAAACAGAGGTAATTATCTATCAACTCAAGTGGTAACAGTCGGACAAGTATATAAATCTCTCGCTGTAGATGTTTCGTCCGAAGTTGCTCTTCTACTGACCGACGTGTTTCAGAGCTCTTCTGTCTCTGCTTTTGACTCTGTCTCCCTTGCTTAAGAGACACGGTGTCTTTTATACTTCCGCGATACTAGAAGTTACGAGGTACAAGCCACTATACAATATATATATATATATATATATATATATATATATATATATATATATATATATATATATATACTAGGTGCATGCGATAAGTTTCCAGACTTTTTTCGTATGGGCATTTAAAATTGTCGTAGACCACTTCAAAATTCACTATGTATTTGCTATACATCTTATGAGATGACTGACCAACTTTTATGATTTCAGGTTCAAATGAACAGCTACAGCAGTGATTTGAATACACCCTACTAAAGCCTGATTGTAACAGCTGGTGAATTTCAAAAATGCAATCTGGACTTTAGAGGAACGATCTGCAATAAAATTCTGTTTTAAACTTGGAAAAATGCCACAGAAACGTATGGAATGCTTCAAACTGCTTTTGGACCATCTTGCTTGAATCGAGCATCAGTTTTTGAGTGGCATAAGAGATTCAAGGAAGGTAGGGAGTCTGTGAGGGATGATGAGAGGTGTGGGAGGAGTAAGGAAGTCAATACACCAGAGTCAATTGGCCAAAGGGTTAGGGTAAGGGTTACTATGTTGAGATTTTAATGGAGTTCAGGAAGATATTCCGTTGGGAGGCCAACACTCTTCAAATCGGGCCAGTGGCATTTCAACCAGGACAATGAACTAGTCCACAACTCCATCCTTGTCACAGACTATTTGAGCAAGATGGGCATCAAGACAGTTCATCAGCCTCCCTACAGTCCAGACCTTGCTCGCTGTGACTTTTTGTTATTACCTAAGCTCAGAGGGGGTCGTTATGAGACAATTAAGGAGGTGAAAGAGGGTGGGACTAAGGTCATTGACACGCTCACACAAGAGGACTTCCTTGGGACCTTACAGAAGTTGTTGGAACGGTAAAACAAGTGCATTGCAGCCGGAGGAGATTACGTCGAAGGGGACTAGAGCTTCATGTGTGTACTATCAATAAAAGTGCCCAAACGAAAAAAAGTCTGGAAAATTATCGTATGCACCTCGTATATATATATATATATATATATATGTATATAGATGAAAATAAACAAATGTGCCATGTTTTTGTGGTGTAATGGTTTATGTGCTGGACAGCAGCTTCCATGTTAGCTAGTTCAAGCTTCAGTCACTCTATTACATTCACTTGCGGAAAGTTGTTTATCCTCTCTCCTCCGGCTGTGGGTTTAACATTTGCACTAACATTTTTCTTCAAGAATAGCTTTGGAATTAAATAAGTAATGAAGGTTGATACACCCTTAAAAACAGAAACCCTCTTAAAATTCATTTTGTGTTATTTCTCTTCTTGCTTATTTTTTTATTATGTTCTTTTAAAAGTTCTTATAAGAGTTTATATGCTTTAAGAGAAGTAACGAACAATAAATTGTTGACGTAGCATATCAGTTAAGTGAATGAAAATTATTTTCTGGTTTCCAAGTACCTTTAACTGACCTTTATATGATCTATTATCATAGAAACCTGTCAATGAGCTCTCCATTTAGGAGTTATATGTTAATCATGGGTAAGGGATGTTTCAAATTACTCGCGAGCGTATGTTAAGGTACTTATTTAACTAGGTCCAAATATGTCCTCCTAACCGGTCCATCCTATTTCAAAGCCATGTTTTGAAAATCGTAATATATATATATATATATATATATATACATGCGCATGTGTGTATGTGTGTATGTGTGTGTGTGTGTGTTAAATTGAGTCTTATAGTTCCAACTGATTGTGACCTTCTGTAGTATCGCACTGGACATAATTAAATTGCCTTGAATATATAGAAAGTTTGTGATTGACCGATCTAAGTTCCTTAAACCAAAACTAAACAAATAAAACTCAATTATGAAAAGCAATCGAACTTGGCTTGGTATATATTTCCCATGTGATGACTGCATCACTTTGTTGACCCAACGCCATATCACTTCCGCTCAGTAATGCAAAGAAGAAGGTATATATTATCAGATGGTTGTTTTTAATTTTCGGATTATACGATTTATATATATATATATTAACCCCTCTGCATGAGCAGAATGCGACGCAAGGTCAATTCAAAACTAAGTTTAAGAGGTTCAAATTTAGAGTTTTCCTTCTCCTAGACCGCTCGAGCTGAGGCTGTTCTACTATTTACTCATAGCTGGAGGGAAATAGTTGGATTTATACCTTTCCCAAGGGTATTACCGCAAGGTGAAATATAGCTTCATCCAGGATTCGAACTAGTGTCTATTTTCTATGACCTTAACCCTCACAACACGAACACCTCCAGTACTTCAGTTCATAGATGATTACATATTTAGTTATACAGATATCTATCTATCGAAGTTCGTTCATCTGTCTGTCTCTCTCTCTGTATATATACATATATATATATATATATATATATATATATAGTGATCGTTCTCTTTATATGAATTCCTTGATCTCTCTCAGTACACACTAATATATTGCAGGTTGTTTCTATATATCTATTCATTAATTCCTCTATTTGCATCTCTGAATCTCTTTTTACGACTATCTCCACATCTCTCACTCTTTCTTTCTCCTTCTCTCTCTCTCTCTCTCTCTCTCTCTGTATATGTAAATAACTTTTGGAAAACGTATAAGTTCTCATATATATATATATATATATATAATCTCTATAGGAGCTGTTATATTTCACTTGACCTACCTATGTAAGTATTTTGAGAGATATTTATGGATGATGCAAGTCATAAACAAATGATCTCCGGTATAAACTTCCAACATAATTTTCTGCCCAACTGAATATCAAACAAACAATATGGTCTTCAATAGATCAACAAAGTTTATCACGTATACTCTTTCTCTCTCTCTCTTTGTCTCTCTCTCCCTCTCTCTCTCTATATATATATATATGAATTCGCATCGAAAAAGTTATATTATGAATTAACATATAAATCAACGTGAGTTTATACGTCTGTATTTGTGTATCTCGTATATATGCATAGATTATTAAAATCTATTTAAAAAGGAATTCAAAATACTTACTTTGATGATTATTTGGTCTTTCTTGCAACTTTTGTCGGAATCCTCAGAAGCCCCACTTTTCTATTCACTTTTTTTATTTTTTTACCTTAAGTTTGTTGGTCAATCATTATTCATATTAATTTTGTAAAATATATACAACCTAATTTATTTTGTAAAACAGAAAACTTTACTAATATACATATGTATATAAATATAGTTTTGGTAGTTTAACTATTTAAGAAGAAAAAAATTTGAATTCAATTTCTAGAGAGCACTTCATAGACCGGCAGGAATTGGGTTATATACCCGGATGATGCGGGCAATAGCAAATGTTTATAAAAATATAAACTCTGTTTTTTATTTATGGTAAAATAAGTTTTACAGGGCCATTGTCCGTATGAGTAGAGTGTTCACTAATGGTCCAGGAGACTAGGGTTCAATTCCAGGTTGAGATATACCAAAGACTCAAAAAATGGTACTTGGTGCGCCCCAGCTTAACACTCAGCATTATAAAGTATAGATCAAGGGTAAAGTGGAGCAATCCAGGGAATGGAGTACCGCCCTCCCCTACACCTCGGTGTAGTAGCTATTAAGGGAGCCTTCGGGTCACCCTCGACTAAGGTTAATAACTTTTACTGGCTCATTGGCCTAGTGGGTAGAGTGTTCACTAACGGTCCGGGAGACCTGGGTTCAATCCCAGGTAGAGTCATACTAAAGACTTTAAAAATTGTACTTGATACTTCTTTGCTTAACACTCAGCAATATAAGGTACGTAAAATGGAGCAATCCAGGGAAAGGAGCATCGTCCTCCCCTACACCTTGGTGTAATAGCTATTGAAAAAGGAGCCTTCGAGTCGCCACCGATTACGGTGGCCAACATTTTTCTTTTTATTTACGAAAGTCGTAATGACTGTGTGTGTGTGTGAAAGAGTGATAACAGAGAGGAAGAGAGAGAGACAGAAAGAGAGAGAGAGAGAGAGAGAGACAGTCAGAGAGAGAGAGAGAGAGATAGGGCACTGCTTGGACTCACACCACGTTGAGATAGATATATTCAGAACCTTGCTTCTTCGCTGTTCCTCATGGGAGACGGATACAGGACCATCTTGTCGAGCCGGTCTAACGCTCAGGCGGCGTGACTTTTCTACTCCGCTAACTGGTCTCACCAACTTACCACTGAAGTCGAAAAATTCCCTCACTATATATTTTCTGATCCCCATACATTTCCTGCCACGCAATTTACGTGGCAGTTCCACGGTCCCTCTTTTACCTTAAGACACAGCTGTTCATTCTGATTTTTAAATCTATACTGCCCGTCCTGTCAAAGGACAACATGTACCATTAGAAAGGTGGCTTTATCGTCACACTGTTCATTTTTTAAAGACTTGGTGGAAAGGCAATATTGAAGTAAGCTAAGAAAAAAAACTGCTTATATATATATATATATATATATATATATATATATATATATATATATATATATATATGAACCAATCATGGAATCAGCCTTTAAGGATTAAATTTTCAATCAGATTAAGAAGTTAAAAATAAAATGGAATGTTTTCAGCCAATGCTTCATTGGCTGAAAACATTCAATTCTATTTTCTATATCAAATAAATAATCCATTATTCATCTGGTAAGGATACATTTCTCTCTGGTTTCCATTGGAGGTTTAACATCTCAGGATTCGCAAAAATTATCCTGGTAACTTTTAAATCCGTACCAACCAAAACCTGTGTCTATAAAACCATATTTTGCAAATCAGAAAAAGTAATTTTGGACAAGTATGGGGATATGGTTTTAGTTTAGTTTCATTTTCTTTTATGATATATCAGCCCTTTTGAGTTATTTAATGCCAAATATTGCATATATATATATATATATATATATATATATATATATATATATATATATTGTCCTTAATTGGAATCATTTTTGAGATGAGGCTTTTGTTTTTTGTTTTTTTTTCTGAGAATTAATTTTTATTTATTTTTCCCCTTCATCTTGGTAGTTTTTTTTTTGTGTTGTTTTTTCTTTCACTACGTTTCGGCCAAATTCCCTCTGGCCTTCTTCAGGTGATTTTACCGCGACCTCGGATAGGAATGCTGAGTCTTGTAACCGTATCCCCAGTAATTACTGCCTTCCATAGTTGTTGTCCATCGCACCGCGTTTTGGTGACCAAGTATACCTCTGGCCGACTTGGGTAGGATTTGAAACCGCTATCTTCTGACAATGCTCACCTGGATGGATTTTTTGGCCTCATAAATCATTATCCATCCTTGATCGCCCTTCGGGGCCCGTGGCGCAGCGGATAGAGACGGTGAGTCTCTTCGGTTCCAATCAACTGTGGTGTATTGACTTTCTTACTCCTCCCACACCTCTCATTATCCCTCACAGACTCCCTACCTTCCTTGAATCTCACCCCAAAACTGATGCTTTATTCATGCAAGATACTCCAAATGCAGTCTGAAGCATTCCATACGTTTCTGTGGCATTTTTCCACGTTCAAAACACAATTTTATTGCATATCGTTCTTCTAAAGTGTCAGATTGCATCTTCGAAATTCACCAGCTGTAACAATCAGGCTTTAGTAGGGTGTATTTGAATTCCTGCTGTAGCTGTTCACTTGAACCTGAAATCATTAAAATTGGTCAGTCATCTCATGAAATGTATTTCAATAACTTGCAGGATTTTTAAGAGTGTTCGAAAAATTTAAATGCCTGTACAAAAAAGTCTGGAAACTTATCGTATACCCCTCTCATATATATATATATATATATATAATTTGTAAGCAAATAGTTGGTAGATAGCATTACTTTTAAATAAATCTAAACTAATTTGTTTGCTCACTTAATAGATTCAAGTATTGTTATCGAGCACGAATTATTTTATTTGCTATTTATCATTTGATTTTACACAGTCTGAATAGTTTTGAATATTTTGGTATCTCAGCACAACTAATTATCATTTATGCTCTTCAATCTCCTTTACGAAATTATTGGTTTGAGTACTTGTTTGTGACAAGAGCAATTTGAAGAATACAATTAGGGAAATCATATTGGTTTTAGGGCTTGACTTCAGCTGATTGATAGGATTGGGCCCCTCTGACTGCTCGTTTAGCCTAGTAAGGGCCTAAGAAACGTATTTCAAATCACTTGATCACAATGGTTGCCGGGTTAGGGACTACTTCACTACCCTGACCCTGATTCCTAGCATTTTGAGTCAGAAGTCCAGTCGGTGTATACTACACCGGACCGGTGAGGAAGAGTATGGAAACTGCTAATTTTTTTCTCCATAGAAAAATCCTTAAGCTATTTTTACAGTCTCCCCGGGGGTTACCAGGAGAAATGCGAAAATAAAAATATATTTGAATACTTCATTATTAGATTGCACATGTTTCATTTTAACATGAAAAAAAGTATGAAAATTATTTTAGAATTTAAGCCCTTGATATCTTGAGGAATTTTTAATAAAAGATTATATTTATATGCTCTCACAGAATTTCGCCATCCTCAACTGTATTGATATGTTATCTGGTGGTTATAATTCAATTCATACATACAGGGTACGGAAGCAAAATATGGAATAATTTCTAAAAGTTATTTTTTTCAGTCAGAGTAATCCAACTTTTGATAAATCTAAATTTCCATGATTTGCTCTATTATTAAAAAACCTTTTCCAACGAAAATTCAGCCCAAAATCAGTGAGCAAGAAAAGAAACGGCAAAAATCTATGATTTGCTCAACGCTAAAAACAAACTAAAGTTTTTTGTCTGTCGTATTCAAAGCAAAGAAAAATGTTCTTATAGAAAAATAGCTTTTTACGGAAAAGGAGGAGTGGTGGATTAAACAATAAACGGAAAGAAGATTTTTTTAGTTGGTCTCAATATGGTGATTAAGAAGGACCCCAAAGAGTCAATAAGAAAGAACGCTAATGAATAGAATGTCCATGAGAAAACTGTTAGGACAGCAATTAAATGAGATTTAAGCCCAGACTTTAACCATCTTGATTACGCTGTATGGATGTTTTAGAAAAGAAAACAAAAACAACTTCCCATCCAAATATTGGTTTGCTTAAAACTGTTATTGTGGAGCAATGGAATAAAATGTCTGAAGAATTTATTTTGAAGGCATCCAAATCATTTCGAAGGCATGTTGATACAATAACTGAAAAAAATGGTGGCCATAAAGAACAAATTTACTCTTTTGTGTCAGTCTTTTTTTTTTTTCAAATTACAATAATCTTTTTTTATATTAGAATCGTTTATTATTAAACTTGAATATTCCTAATTTTTCTTCCGCTCCCTGTTTTTAGTTTCTAAGTATGGTTAACTTTTATGAAATTAAAGAATATAAATTACTTTTCCTTACAATTCTAACACTGTTATAGTATTTTAGAAGGAGTGAGATAGCCAGGACAGGCAAGGGAGAAAAAGTTGTCCCAATGAAAGCTGGTGTGCTACGAATTGATTTCATAAATGCCAGTATAATGCTTAAAGCTATTTGACAAAATAGATTATGTCACATATCCGTGAATTAAAACTTAATAATTCACGTCACTTGGTTCCATTCCATCAAAACTGACATTCAACGGTAAATTGAAACTATCATGGGGAATTTAAGATATCTGGTTGAAAGGATTCGGTAATTTCTTAACGGTTTCTATCCATTATGAATATTATTTGATATCATTAGAAATGTACAGGGTGTTTCAGAAAAATTGACATAATTTCGTTATCAAATAATTTGACCAATTTCCGTTAAAATGATCTCAAATTTTTTAACAACTCAAAACTCTGTTTCATAATTTTAGCTTTTTTTTTATGTATAGAAATGCGAATCTCTGTAAAGGAAAAGAGGTTTTATGTGTTAACGTCGAACAAGACTGTGCAGCGTGCATTTGTGAGAGAATCGGCTAAAAATTCATCAACTGGAATGTTAAATTTGGAGATGACAAAAAATTCAGAGAGGAATGCTGTCTGCGCAGACAACAGGAAATGTACTACCGGCTTGCCGTATCACAGGTGTTGTACATATCGAAAACTTGTAAAAACTTGTCCCAAGAAATCCAGAAATCTTCGAATTTCTAATTCAGATTTTGATAAATGAATCTTATTTTGCGCAACGTTAAGCCTATTTAGTTTCACTTGCCTAGACTTGGCAGTAACTCAAATAATTACACCTCAAATTAGATCAAACTTTTTTAAACACTCTGTACTTGATTTTAGAGTGAAGTAATGTTTTACCCGATAACAGTGTCTCTAATACAGAAGATTAAAGTAAAGCTTGTGTTCAGGTGTAACTTCTTCCTTGAATAAAGACAATTTTAGGTCTGTGAATTTCGGTTTGGTTAAACATTCGAAAAATATTTTTATAGAAATTCAGAGTGTGTTATAAAGGGAACAAACCGACTGAAATGTAAAAGTCAAAATAACATAATAAGGATAGTAGTCCAAATAATCTATAAAACAAAAATGAAACTTCGTAAAAAAAACAAACTCGAAATGAATTAATAGAGCAAGTAAGCTCACCGATCAAAATATGATCGAAATAATATATATATATATATATATATATATATATATAAAGTTTTCCTTTCTTTAATTTTATATGTATAACTAGCAAATAATAAAACAATAAAAGATCTCATGATTCAGACTTTCACGCCTCAATTTTCGGGAGAGCCAGCATTCTTTATCTTTTCAATATTAGCTCACCAGAAGATTGACAACGTGAAAATTTGAGTCATGAGTTTTTATGCTGATTCGTAATTATCTTATTTTATGATTGAAATATATTGCTTCATATTCAGTATTTCATCATAATCATTCCGTTTATGGATATGTATTTATGTGACCCTAATTGCAACATTGGAAAGAATCAATCGGCCGTTTTGGTTGGTTGTTTGGGTTTTATAGCATATCAACCTTCGTAGGTTATTTAACGCCAAACTAATTGTTATACAAATAATCTGTTCTTTTTCAAACAATTCAGTTTAGCACGAGTACACAATTTAATCGTCAAAACATTTCTATTTCAAGCGATTCAGTTTATTCAAATAGTCCTAATTCTGCCAATTCAGTTTAGTATAAGTATAGATTTTGTTTTCACACAGTTAAATGTCAAAAGAGTTCTATATCAAACAATTTAGTTTAGTATAAGTACAGTTTCAATGTCAAAAACTGTTCAATTTCAAACAATTCAGTTTAGCATGAGTATCCAGTTTAATCGTCAAAAAACATTTTTATTTCAAGCTATTCCGTTTATTGAAACAATTCTAATTCAAACAGTTCAGTTTAGTATAAGTATGCAGTTTAGTTCTATCTAACCCATAGATAGGACCCTATCAAGTGCTACCATTCTGAGCCAGAGTGGACCTCGGACCAATGGCAATGAAGGGATTTTCCGCATTCCCCAAAGCCCCAACATCCCTGGGACCTCAGCATCAGATTGTTTAGTGTCATATCTAGAACACTTGTTGGAGGTGGAGTCTTACCCCTCTGTAGTGGTACAGTCTGTGTATTCTACAGCCACAGCTGACTGGGCAAGGGTGATTTTGAATGTCTTCTCTAAAATGGTTATCTTTGATATGACATCACTTTCTATAAATAAAATTTATATTATTTCATTCATTGCAATTTTTTTTTTTTTTTTGCATAATTTTTTAGCTGATAGTCTTTCAATGGAGTCTGAGAGAGAGAGAGAGAGAGAGAGAGAGGAATTCTTCTCAGACGACCAGAAATCTTCGAAGCATTCCACCTAATTCAAACAATGCTGTGGACTGTATAGTCTCGATACATCCACTGATTTACCATTCCTTTTGTCTCTTTTTCAAGACTTTGAAGACATCGATGTGAACCTACTACAATTTATATCAACATCATGTTTTACAGTTTCTTTTTTTGGTTTGGTTTCTTCGTTTTATAGCAAATCAACATTCAAGAGTTATATGATACCAAAACCACCATGGGTAAAAAGAGTAGTTACACTATTTGACGCATAGCTTTTATAACACTCATTGACAACGTCTGAGTATTTATCTATCTTTTCGCCTTTTCATTCTGTTGTCAGTTCAATCTACAATATCTTTTTGATGAGAAGTACTTTATTTCTTTTTAATTAACACTAGAACTAGCTTTCTGGGCGGGATTGAATGATTCGTTTGTATCTCAAAATCGCTGGGAATTTCACTGGTCCCATTTTCTGGTTTTTCTATACACCATTTGGTGGTATGGTCAAAATCTTGTACAATTATCGGTTGAACTTTCACACCCATTCCTGCTTTGTTGTATTTTCTTTTTGCGTTTTCTTATTATGTGGTTAATCGTTTCATCTCTATCTTCACATTACCAACAATTATCGTTGTTATTGTTATTATTATCATTATTATTGTCGTACTTCTTTGAGACTTTTCCTCTCCAGTGTTAGATGATGGTATTTCACAGGAATTTGAATGATAAAAAGTCTCCTCAGGTCTCAAGGACTCTCCCCAGAATTCTGACCGATCTTAATAATGCTATCGTTTGGATGGTCTCCACTTGTCTTCCTATCCGTTTATCAATCCTATGGGGATTGTTCCAAGCTCACCCGTTGCAATTGGTATCAAGTACCATCAACTGTCCTTTTAAATAGAAGCTAGAATGCATCACATAAAAATATATATAAAATAAACAAAAACAAAAAATAAGAATACAACAACAAAACTGCTAATTTTCTTATATTCTCGTTATCTTTGATCTTCTTACTAGGCTTACTGCACTTGAAAATTCGTTAGAATGAGAGTGATGGATGACAATCGAATTTTTTGGAATAAAATTAACAATGCGTTTATTTATTTATTTTTTTTGCTTCTATCAAAATAAATACATATTCATCTCGAAACTTTTGGAACACAAATCTAATAAGATTTCATGTGTATGTATTTCCCAAACCTTTCCCGATGTGACAAAAGGTCAATTTATAGGTGGTTTAATGCTGAATTAAATCCAGTTATTCCTTCCCCAACATTGGTTGCTTAACCAAAGATTAAGAACCCAGTTTATCTTATTATTTACCTTTGATTAATTGCTGCACAGATGGAATCATGTGTTTACAAATGGCATTATCACGAAATTAAGCGCAAACAGATTCGGCCAGGATTTGAACTCAGGTCAATGATTACGTTTCTTATGGCAATGGCCGTTACGCTGAGCACGCCTCCATAATATGCAATGGGTATCCATGACATATATTTCTTGTGAGTAACCTTCTCTATAGCACAACTACATTCCTTGACAAAAAGGCTATTTTAGGAATGAAAATTAGTAGGAAACTATTTTCTGAAATTTAACGATCCATTTAATGTTTTTTTCTGTCTGAGTAAATACCTCTTCAATCTCGACACTTTTAAAGCTCTTTTCGTGTAAAATGAAATTTTTATTGTAGAAATTAATAATTTCAATAAAGTTTTTACAAAAAATGAAACGAAATATAAAATACGAAAATAAAACAAAATTATCCAATAATTCCACTCAACAATTAAACTTTCGGTGCCAAAAGGACTCAAAGGCGTTTACTGACCTCTCACAACGATCAGTCTATACGTAGGAATTCTCAACAAGGCAAAATAGATGCAAAGTCATTTTATAATAGAAGGTTTCACGCATGGATCAATAGCCATATTTGTCCGTTTGCTAAAATTGCTAAATGTCCGTGGAATTCCCCTGCAGATGTCCGCTTAAAGCTTAGCGCTATCATTTCAGCTCTTCTCCTTTTAAACAAGGGATAACATTTTGCCATTTGGGAAGCCCCCCATCCAGAGACTAAGTAGTTAACCTTAGAAGAAATCACACGGCCAGCGAGAGCACTATTTTGAGCCACAGGAAAATCTGAGTTTTATTGCAAGCTGACCATATAAAGTACCTTTTTTATATTATTTCATTGGTCAAAAAATAAATTAACTAATGAATAAACATTTCAGCAAACTCCATATATATAATTTCTTGCGTAACGTTTTGATGCAACCAGAAGATTCCATTAGAAAGAATTGGGGGAATTAAGTAATGAGAACATTGATTCTTATGGCAATAGAATATATGTTCCGTGTCTATCGTAGCCAAGTGTCAATTTAGCATAATCACAAGAGATACATTAACAACGACTGATAATTAAATAACTTCTAGACTAAATAGATGCATAGTATTTATTTATCTATTTAAATGTATCATATCATTGAAATTCAAATATACAAGAATTTATTAAAGGACAATAACTAGTAACATAGAATAGATTCTATTAATTATATATATATATATATATATATATGTCGTGAAATGGATAGAAATTTCATGTCACATGACTTCAAAGTAACGATAAGAGGTATTAGATTTCAAACGAATTTTCTTTTGAAAAAAAAATGTGACTGTTGATTCTGCACGCATCTTGACCTGAGTGTAACTAAAACCATTGTTAAATCGACTCCATAAAAGATGCGGCAACATTCGATTTTCGGTAGTGGGTGGGTAATTAGTAGGCTGGGTGTGTGTAGCCATTGACGACCGAGCTTCTCTCTTCACGTGACTAGTCCTCTTTAGACACTTCACCCGTCTCTGCCGTTCGGCTAGTTTCTTATTTGCATTTCGAATGACGTTTAGCTGTATCTCGTTCAAACCGAAGGCTTCAATAAACCTACACTCGATAAGACACATCAATTGATTATTATTATTATTATAATTATTATTATACTCTTTTAGAGTTTTTCACATCAGTGTCAGCTAATGGTCTTTCACTGGAGTTTGAGTGACAGCAAATCTCCTCAAGTCTCCAGGACTCGCCTCAGGATTCTGGCTGTTCTTAGCAATGCTGTCGTTTGGATAGTCTCTACCCGTCCGTCAACTTCCAAGTCCTCCAGGCCTTTTAATAATCCTTTAGTGTCTGTGCCTAAGGGACCAATCACAATTGGCATAATCGTTACTTTCATGTTCCACAATTTTTTTAATTCTCTAGCAAGGTCGAGGTACTTATCCTTCTTTTCACCTTCATTCAGATTTATTCTGTGGTCTGCCGGGACAGCAAAGTCGACAATTTTACAGATTCTCTTTTTTGTTGTTGATTATTATGAGGTCTGGTCTTCTGGCCGGCATTAGGTGATCCGTTTGTATTATTATTATTATTATTTCCCAGGTTTTTCACACCAGCGTCAACTGATGATTTTTCACTGGAGTTTGAGTGACAGTAAGTCTCCTCAAGTCTCCAGGATTCTTCTCAGTATTCTGGTCTATCTCAATATTGCTGTTGTGTGGATGCTCTCCTCTCGTCCTGTTATTTCCAACTCCTCTAGTCCCTATACTAATCTTTTGGTCACCGTACCAAGAGCACCAATTACAATTCGTATAACCGTCATATTAATATTCCAAAGTTTTTTCATTTTCCGAGCAAGGTCGATGTACTTATCTTTTTTTTCGTTTTCTTTCAATTTTACTCTCTAGTCAGCCGAGACCGCAATGTCCACAATTCGGGAAGTTGGCAATTTTTATTATCATTATTATTTTAAAATTATCATTAAGTATGGTGCGGAAGATTTTAGATGAACGATTATTGATTTATTTGACTCTTCACCGAGACTCATTAAACAGGAAATCATTTCATAATGGGGGTTTGTTACGCATGAATCGTGGCTCAGAAATATGCTTGATCTCCTCAGCATTACCCGATTGAGACACCTCAAGCATTAAGAGATAAACTTAGCCCAACTGATCGGGTACTGCCAGGTGGAAGACCCCCAACCAGAAACAGGGGATCAACTTACAATGGCCTATCTGGTGCGAACACCGGATGGTCCCCGAAAGCCTAGTATGTGACAGCTAGAAATATGCTTTTTTTTTTTTTGCTTTTTTTTTCTCAATGTGAGATAAAAAGTTTGTTTAAACCTTGAGGTTTAAAAATCCTAATATAACTTGAATTTATGGACATAAAAATTCTTGTTTCAAACGAAGTTACGAAGCAAGCTATGCAGCACACTGATTATATATTTAAAAAGGATCATTTTGCACTTTTAATGATACTGAAAGTAAAACAGATAGATAGATAGATAGATAGATATTTATTGTTAAAATACTGTAAACAAATAATCAATGACACTTGACATATCAACCCTTTAGGTTATTTAATATCAAATCCTGTTTATATATATATATATATATATATATAACCGTCATATTATATATATATATATATATATCATCATCATCATCATCATCATGTCGCGCCGCCTGCGCGGATATCCCTGACCGTCTCTCGCCATTTCTCCCTATCATTCATCGCCTCCGGCAGGTCTTCAGGATTACAACCCGTGTCCTCACATAGCTGCTGTATGTAAGTTCGTGCTGGTCGTCCCACTCTTGCACATCCATGAGTGGGGGTCCACAGGAGTACATCGCTTATGAGCTCGTCCTTGCTTCTCCAGCAGTGTCCTGCGTGTCTGGTTCGTCGAACTTGTATAGTTTTTGTGATGGGGGGCAAGTGTCCGTATAGTTGGAGTCTCGTGGGGTGTTGTCGCCAGGACTTGTTTAATACTGCTCTCAACATTCTTGTGTAATTTCCGTCCAGCCTCCTCTCCAGCCGCTTCGTAAGCGTCCATGTGGTGCATCCATATAGCAGTATCGACACAACCGCTGCCTGAAAGAAGCTGCGTTTCATTTTATCTGTTAGGTCCGACTTCCATATGATCGAGAGCCTATCGATAGCTGTCCATGCCTTCGTCAGTCGTGTGTCGATGTCCTTCTCGGTTGATGAGACGCTGCTTCCTAGGTAGGTGAATTTGTCGACTAGTTTCAGAGAGGCTCCGTCTAGTGTGGCAATGTTGCCTGTTTGGTTGTAACACATATATTCGGTTTTGTTTGCATTGACATGTAGGCCAATGCCAGCTGCAGCTCGTTCCAGACTATGTAGTAGTGTCTCTGCTTGATTAGGCGTATTCGCTAGTAACGCCAAGTCATCAGCGTAGTCGGCGTCCGTGATTGTTTTTGCGGGGTACCTTTTGCTTCTTCTCTTAGTCAGCTCAAAGCCATTTTCTCTGATTTTGTCGATCGAAGTCCTAAGCACATAGTCTAGACAGATGATAAAGAGGTACGGGGCTAGTGTGTCTCCTTGTAGTACTCCTGCAACAATGTCGAAGTATTCCGTGTCTCCATCTGGTGAACGTACTTTTACTTTGGTGTTTCTGTAGAGAATCATTATCGCTGCTACGGTTTCTTTTGGTAGGCCGTAAGCTAGTAGGATTTGCTCCATCTTCCCTCTGTGTATGGAATCGAAGGCCTTGGTAAAGTCGACAAATAGTAATGTCGCCTGTAAGTTTTTTGCCCGAACGCCTTCCAGGATTCTACGGATGGTCAGTATTTCTGAGGTTGTGGATCTATTTCTCCGGAAGCCATTTTGGTTTTTCCTAAGGATGTTTTCCATTTTGGGTTCTATGCGGTTTCGTAGTAGGGCATTGTAGATTTTGGCTGCTATGGATGTAAGTGTTATCCCTCGGTAGTTCTTGGCTAGTCCGAGGTCGCCTTTTTTAGGGAATGGAAGGATGCATCCCTTCGTCCATCGTTCTATCCTATTTTGACTATAGACTGCGTTGCATTGGCGGAGCAGTATATCGTCGAATTGTCTCGTCTTCCACACTTCTGGGGGGATCTCGTCTAGCCCCGCCGCTTTCCTATTTTTAATTCTTCTGAGAACCGTGTCGAGTTCTTCTTTGGTGAAAGGACCTAGTTTTACGTCTAATTGCTTACTAATAATTCTGGTGATCGGTTCATCCGTTATTTCCGGTGGGTTTCCTAGTAGATTTTTGAAATGCTGTTCCCACAGTTTTATTCTTTCTTGTTGGCTTGCAGCTTTCAATTTTGCTTTGGCTGTGCTCTTCCTTCCACTTACTTCGTTTATTGTTTGCCAGGCTATCCTGGATTGCCTATCTTCCACCGAGTCTCTAATCTTATCTATCTGATTTTGTACGTATTCTGCCTGTTCTTTTAGGTATATTCCTGTTAATTGATGTTGCGCCTTTTCTAGTTCTCGTGCATTTGTATTTGTTGGGTTCTGTTGATAGTTTTTGGAGGCAGTCTTCACAAGTGCACGTTTTTCTCTAGCTGCTAGCGTTTCCCAAGGGACTCTATATTTAGTTCTAGGTTTTGTTGGAATACACTTTTCTGCCGCCTCCAGGTGTGCTTCTACAAAATTTTCATATTCGTCATTTGGGGTGCCTATTTCTACCTTCTCTTGTAGTGCTTCGAATCTGTTTCTTAATTCTAATGCATATTTATCTCTAATATCTCTGTTGTTGAGTAGGGCCCAGTCATAGTGCTTGGTCGTCGCTTTACGTGTGGCGTTTTTTCTTAGGCTTAGTCGTACTTTGGCCGTAACTATTCGATGATCGGAGGACACACCCTCGAAGGAGGAGTATGCCTCGCAATTCATCGCACTATTCTTCCATTTCCTGTTTATAAGGACGTAGTCTATCTGTGCTTTACTCTTATTCGCGTATGTGTAGGTCCATAATTTCCCCTCCCTTTTTTGAAAGTTTGTATTGAGGCAGGTTAATCTATTTTCTATCATGAAATCTATTAAATGCTGTCCATTCCTGTTAGACGCGTAGTGTAGGCTGTATTTGTTGTGTCTGTTTTTCCCGATTTGTGCATTCATATCTCCGCCAATGACTAGCAGGTTGTGTTTCGGATTGCTACGTACTAGGGAGGATAGATCTTCGTAGAAGGTGGCTATTTCGTTTTCTTCGCTAACATTGGTAGGGCTGTAGCAGGAGATGATTGTTGCAATATATATATATATGTATAAAAAGATTTTGCATTAATAAGCTACATCTGTTCATATGCCAAAAAATTCAGACACCAACCAACCAACAAATGTCCTCTGGCACGTTAATTTTTTCCAACTATGCGTTTACAGATCATTATATATATATATATATATATATATATATATATATATATATATATATATATATATATAATGATCTGTAAACGCATAGTTGGAAAAAATTAACGTGCCAGAGGACATTTGTTGGTTGGTTGGTGTCTGAATTTTTTGGCATATGAACAGATGTAGCTTATTAATGCAAAATCTTTTTATACATTTATTAGTATATATGATTTGTAAACGCATACATTGTAGATAGCGTTTTTAAATGAGCCCTAACTCTTTTGTTTGCACCCAGTTAAATTGCTTCAAGTATTTCTATTAAATATGAATAATTATATTTTATATCAGTCTTTTTTCCATGCAGTTGAACAGTTTCTTGTATTCCTTTCTAAAACAAATAATTCTTTTAACTCATTTGTGTGCACGCAGTTAAATGGTTTCACGTATTGCTATGTAACACTAACAATTCAATATTACATCAGTCATTGGTTTGCACACCGTTAAATGGTTTCTAATATTGCTATCTATCAGTAATAATTGTATCTATTATGAATAATTCGTTTGCTCTCAGCTGCTTCAAGTATTGGATTTGGACACTGATAATTCTTTTGAACACTATTCATTTATTTGAACACAGTAAACTACTTTCAATTATTGCTATGTAAAACTAATAACTCAATTCAACATCACTCATTTGTTTGCACGCAGTTAAAGGCTTAAACAATTCTATTTGACACATGGATGGAACTCTAAAAGGTGCTACCACTCCGGGCAGAGTGATCATGGGAATGATAGCAATGAAGGGATACTCTACAAAACTGGAGCCTCACCATCATATTGTTTAGTGTCATAAGCAGGACATTCGTTTAGGGTATCTTATTTCTCTGTAGACATGCAATCTGCATATTCTACAGCCCCAACCTACTGAGATGATGAAACATTTTACCATATTGGGTGATCGCTCCTTGTAGGAATTTTCCTCGTTAAACTCCTTTTGCGGGAAAATGACTAGGACTTGGTAGTTTTGTTGTAAAAATAATTGAAATGGCCTCGCATTGATGGGTTCAACTACTGACCTTTAACACAAAATTTCTGAGTTTGAAAGTAGTGTTTATTTTTTTCTAATCACGTGGGACCTCTTGGGATATCTTTTATGTTATTTTGAAATTTAGGCAAAGCTTTTCATTAGAGATTTGTTAAAGATATTTTGAGACTAAAATTTTATTTACCAAGACACAAAGAACCATTAATTAAACGTTTAGGAAACCCACCGGAAATAACGGATGAACCGATCACCAGAATTATTAGTAAGCAATTAGACGTAAAACTAGGTCCTTTCACCAAAGAAGAACTCGACACGGTTCTCAGAAGAATTAAAAATAGGAAAGCGGCGGGGCTAGACGAGATCCCCCCAGAAGTGTGGAAGACGAGACAATTCGACGATATACTGCTCCGCCAATGCAACGCAGTCTATAGTCAAAATAGGATAGAACGATGGACGAAGGGATGCATCCTTCCATTCCCTAAAAAAGGCGACCTCGGACTAGCCAAGAACTACCGAGGGATAACACTTACATCCATAGCAGCCAAAATCTACAATGCCCTACTACGAAACCGCATAGAACCCAAAATGGAAAACATCCTTAGGAAAAACCAAAATGGCTTCCGGAGAAATAGATCCACAACCTCAGAAATACTGACCATCCGTAGAATCCTGGAAGGCGTTCGGGCAAAAAACTTACAGGCGACATTACTATTTGTCGACTTTACCAAGGCCTTCGATTCCATACACAGAGGGAAGATGGAGCAAATCCTACTAGCTTACGGCCTACCAAAAGAAACCGTAGCAGCGATAATGATTCTCTACAGAAACACCAAAGTAAAAGTACGTTCACCAGATGGAGACACGGAATACTTCGACATTGTTGCAGGAGTACTACAAGGAGACACACTAGCCCCGTACCTCTTTATCATCTGTCTAGACTATGTGCTTAGGACTTCGATCGACAAAATCAGAGAAAATGGCTTTGAGCTGACTAAGAGAAGAAGCAAAAGGTACCCCGCAAAAACAATCACGGACGCCGACTACGCTGATGACTTGGCGTTACTAGCGAATACGCCTAATCAAGCAGAGACACTACTACATAGTCTGGAACGAGCTGCAGCTGGTATTGGCCTACATGTCAATGCAAACAAAACCGAATATATGTGTTACAACCAAACAGGCAACATTGCCACACTAGACGGAGCCTCTCTGAAACTAGTCGACAAATTCACCTACCTAGGAAGCAGCGTCTCATCAACCGAGAAGGACATCGACACACGACTGACGAAGGCATGGACAGCTATCGATAGGCTCTCGATCATATGGAAGTCGGACCTAACAGATAAAATGAAACGCAGTTTCTTCCAGGCAGCGGTTGTGTCGATACTGCTATATGGATGCACCACATGGACGCTTACGAAGCGGCTGGAGAGGAGGCTGGACGGAAATTACACAAGAATGTTGAGAGCAGTATTAAACAAGTCCTGGCGACAACACCCCACGAGACTCCAACTATACGGACACTTGCCCCCCATCACAAAAACTATACAAGTTCGACGAACCAGACACGCGGGACACTGCTGGAGAAGCAAGGACGAGCTCATAAGCGATGTACTCCTGTGGACCCCCACTCATGGATGTGCAAGTGTGGGACGACCAGCACGAACTTACATACAGCAGCTATGTGAGGACACGGGTTGTAATCCTGAAGACCTGCCGGAGGCGATGAGTGATAGGGAGAAATGGCGAGAGACGGTCAGGGATATCCGCGCAGGCGGCGCGACATGATGATGATGATATTAAAAATAGCCTTCTTATATTACATATCTTCTAATTTACTGTTTTCTTTTAACATAAATACAGAACATAAAATAGTTGGAACACGAGCCGTGTCCATTTAAACTACAGCATTGCTGAGGTCGGCCAGAATACTGAGAAGAGTCCTGGAGACTTAAGGAGATTTACTCTCACTCAGACTCCAATGAAAGAACCTCCACTAATATTAGAGTAAAAAAAACTTGCAAGTTAAAGCAATATAGAATATATTGAAAACAGAGCAAAAGTCAAGACGTACTTTTAATTCACAAGAAGAAATATAATTGTGAACAAGTCATTTTCAACGACACTAATACCAATCAGAGTCGAATCACTTGAAACAATCTAGAAAGCCTAAAAAAGAGACTTTAAGAACTGAAGATATCAGGTATAAATGTAACCGTCAAACTATAACATTGCTGAGAACAACTTGAATACTTGGAAGTGTTCTGCAGCGCTGAAGACACTTGCAATCATTTACAGTTAACTGAAAACCACCAGTTGTAAAATACTCATATGCACGCGGAAACATAATCAACACAATAAAGACGAGTGGACACACTTCATTAGAAAAATATACCTCTCACACTTTATTCGAAATGGTTGCGAAAGGGTCACGAAAGGGTTATGTGTGGGAGGTGAGTTGGAGAGTGAACAAAGACTGCAACATATTGACCCCCAGCTCTTCTAGATATAACAGCACTTCCTTCTCGTTCTCCTGGCTGCGCAACCGGGGGACCTGGTTCTCACTCCTCGAACTGCAATAACTGACTCCAAACTATGAACCCCAACTCACCCAAGTCCAAATCTCAACTCACTGCTTTTATTCAAAATCACTAAGAATCCCAGCTTATCGCTTCCGGGCATGACGCCATTCACATCCCCAGTCACATTTTTCTATCTGGGGTTTTTATTGTGACATCTGTGATTGTGACATCCTCTCCGCGTGCGCGTGAACACTTGCGTTAATGTCTGCACCTACCCATGCACTAAGCCGAAAAGTTCTAAGCCTAACTAAACCGAAAGATAAGATATATAAAACGAAAAATGATCATATAAAAAAAAATCATTCTGCAATTATATAGCACAGTTATTTCTTGTGGGAAAAAATCCTTAAAAATCAAGCAACAATAATAACACCAACAATGACCATACGAACAAGTGGTTTATGCTCAACCCAAAATCTATCCTAGAAAAGAGACCCACTAACTTCTCTGGGATTTTCAGATGCAAACAGATCACCTGCTATTTTAACAGCAATCTTGTACAAAGAGGGTATAGAAAAATGATTGAAATTTAGGCAGAATATGTCAAAGACTTGTTAGCCAAGTTGCAATTATGTTAAAAAAGGTTGTTTTTTGAGCTTGAGATACTAGAAATATGTTGTCATGTAAATCGTGATGATTATGAACAAGATTTTCCAGCCCGAATCGAAATACTAGATACTGAAAAGTAAAAGTACCCTACTTGACTTGAAAGAAAACTATTTACGACCAAAATACCACAGAACCCGGCAACATCAATGTTGACATAAAAAGACAAAATAAATGTTGAGTTAATAAAAGAAATCTTGACTGAAAAGAAAATTACATTATCCTATTTACCAACCCCTCCACTCGGGCAGGATATGACACAAGGTCAATTTTTAAGCGGAGGTTAACAGGTTTGAATTTAGAATTTTCTTTCTCCTAAACAAGTTGCATCCCCAAGGCTGAAGAATCTAGTCTGCCCTACTATTTACCCATAGATGGAGGGAGAATAATTGGATTCATAGCTTTCCCAAGGGTATTAATGCTATGTGAAACGCAATCAGCCTCGTCCAGATTTGAACTCGTGTCGCCGTATCCATTTCCTACGACGATAACCATTACACCACAGGCAATTACATTACCATCCCTCAGGAACCAAAATTGGAAAAAAAAGTTGACGTAGAAACTGAAAAGGTAGACATAATATTAACAAATATCATAAGAGGTGACATCAATGAAGCAAACGAGTTAGTTCATGAAAGAGAGTGACAGTCACACAAATTGTAGTTGATGCTCTGGGAACAGTCCCTAGCAATCTTAATAGTTTTGTTAAGAGTGGCTAGAATACTGAGAAAAGTCCTGGAGAGACCTGAGCAAATTTACGGTCAGTCCGACTCCAGTGAAAGACATCCAGTTAAAGTTGATGTTAACAACTCACGGGAAGGGAAATAATAATAACACTCCTAAAATGATGTAATTGATACCTTTAAGAATTCTTATTGAATAACTTTCGAGGAAAATTCTGTAATAACAAAAGAAATGTTTTTGATATACACTTTTACTTAATTCAAGTCTTATTTTAAACGTCGACTGAAATTGAATGAGAATATTTACTTTGAAATATATTAAAGGTAATCAATATTTATTTTAGAAAAAACACCGTCTATAACTTTTCTACATCGAAAAGTCGTAGTTCTATTATCAGTATGATTTGAAAAAAAAAACAAAAAACGAATAACAATTCAGTACGATTTAATCTCGTATCGTTTATGTTCAGGAAGCTTATTTTAGCTCCAGGAGAACACCTTACCAATTTATATATGTGCATTTGTGTCGGGCGTATCTATTACAGCGATAGAGATATCGTCTTTTGGAGGCGGGTTCAGTTTTTGCACGAGGCTAGAACATTTTATGTTGTCGGGAAAGGCATGAATCTATTTCTTTTGTCTTGAGATTGTGATAACTTAGTTGGGCTGTTTGGACTGCCCAGTCTTGGTAGGGAAACAGCTATAGAAGAAAAAAAAACAAAAACTGATGAGTCTTGTAGGGAAGTATCTGTGGCGCACAGTGGAATGATTCATCTGCTATCAGCTCATCCGAAATATTTGCCTAGTTCTACACAACCCTTCAACCTTTATAAGTACACGTTCCGTGTAGGTAGTGTAACATTTCATATTTCATATATATATATATATATATATATATATATATATATATATATATATATATAGTAAAAAGGGGTAAAATTTTTAGCTTAGAATAAAGGGACGAATTATGTGTGTTTAAAAATCTTTGTATTAGTTTGTCACTATGCGAAAGAGAAAATGTATTTAAGCTTTAACGAATATGAAGAAACTGATGACGTTTTAATTAGTTAGGGTATGCCTAATTATCTGTATTAAAAAAATCTCCGTAAATGCTAAAATATCCACTCAATATTAAGATAGATAAGCGATGTAGAAGTAAACCGAATTCTTGTAAAAATAAAATATTTAATTTTCAAGCAAAAGAAATAAAGCAAATGGTTGACTAGATTTCGGAATCAATTCCATTGCCACTGTTTATAGAGTGAATAATAATTCCATATTTACCGCGGAAATATTTAAATTCTTTGCTTACTAATGTAGTTTAGGCAAGCTCAAAATAAGATT
The DNA here is from genome assembly GCA_963585895.1 of Sepioteuthis lessoniana. Taxonomy (NCBI): domain Eukaryota; kingdom Metazoa; phylum Mollusca; class Cephalopoda; order Myopsida; family Loliginidae; genus Sepioteuthis; species Sepioteuthis lessoniana. Next base: position 80,831,751 of record OY757931.1, on the reverse strand, counting down.
AAAATGTTGATGATTTATTAATGATTAGAATTGGTTAAAAATATATTTTTAACATACTAGGAGGGAAAATTATTTTGGGACTTGATCCCAGGAATTTTCGAGGCTAGACAAATATTGTCGTCTCTAAAGTATCTCCAATTGTAAAAAAAACTCGTGAGAATGTACCGATTGGTCAATAGATGTAAAAAAAATGAAATGAAAACAAGAATAACAGCTTATTTTTTGCGCAAAATTAACTCTTATTTTTTAGTTTGGAAATCATTTGAGTTCCCATATATATATATATATATATATATATATATATGGGAATTCAAACTATATATATATATATATATATATATATATATACAAGTACTGTAGTTTATTTTATCTATAAGTAAAGAGTGCTGAATCTCCATAAAACTTATACATCTTGGTTAAGGTAGCTTACATACAGTTTCTCGTCTATGTGATCATCCAATCACATAGATTAATGATCTCATAATCGAGAAACTAATAGTCACCAAGCATCGTTGACTCTGCCTACACTATCCTAAACCACACACATACACACACCTACTTATATATATATATATATATATATACGTTAAGACAAAAATGTAAACAAACGATAGCTACTACATAATGCCTAATAATTCCCAAGTTGACGTGGTTCGCTTGTTGGCTGAGCAGTATGATACTAAGTCAAATGTAAATTTGGGGGGTTTTCGATCCCAGATTCAAGTGTTCCTACATGACTAGCCATACTGAATTGTTGTGATACAAGGAAACAGTCTGTTTGTGGATGACAATATATATATATATATATATATATATATATATTGTTGCACTCCATACATAATGGACTCGCCCTCCTCCGTAAATACACGTCAACGCAGTGACGCAATCACGTGTAGGCACAACCCCACTGGACTCAGCTTCCTATAAACTAACTACTGTCTAACCAGGATCACTTGTATCTTGTTTCTGTAACTTGAATATTCATGTTTTTCTATCAACCTTTTTGTGTTTCCTGTGTCTTTCTTTTGCCAATATCTCTCTCACACACACACACACACACACACACACACACACACACACACACACACATATATATATATATATATACAAGTTCAATAGTACAGCATTTAAAAAACATTCTTACCCAAAACAGAATTACGAAAAATTCTCAGCTACAACACCAAAACAACAAACAAAAACTACAGATTCTAGAAGCACTACATATTTAAAACATGCAACTGACACTTAACAGAATTTATTTTCAAACCAGTGCTAATGTAGTTAAGTGTCTTTAGCAACTGACACAATTTATAGAAACACATTTAAAAGCGAACGCAACACACTCCAACGGTAAAGACGCTCTTACATAGTAGTAATGCAAAAACAAAAGTTACATCACTTTTGTAATAGATCCTCGACTGATGATGGACCAACGTCGGGCAGAAAGTAGTTGGGATAAACACAATTATGGAAAATACATCATCAGTTCCAGCCGAACACGATAAAAGTAATACGGCAAAATGAACGGATCAAGAAGAAAGTATGTTGACAGAAAATGTCTATTATGTTCAACGAAATTTGTATATATATATATATATATATATATATATATATATCGAGACGGGTTGAGAACACGTAGTTTCCCGACTGCCTCTTGCCATCTGCTCGTATCATTTCATTGCTCCTGACAGGTGTTCTAGACTGCATCGAATGTCCGCTCAGAACTATACACATAGATGAATAACAAGAAACTGATATAGAAATATACAAACAGAATGAAATTGATAGATGGATAGATGGAAAATGTGCTGTTCACAGGCATTTAACTAGTGTCAGGAAAATTTTCTTTGAGCATTTTTTGGCAAGTGTCTCAGTCAAGTACTTCCTACTACTTCAATTTCAAGAAAAATAATTTTTAGTAGATATTTAATTAATAAAGGCAGACTATACAAAAACAAACAAAACAAAATATTCCAAACGGTAGTAGCAAGTAAAAAGAAAAAAAAAGAAGATTATTGATGAACCGTTCAAGATGATATGATAGACCCGTTTCCCTCTCAAAAATGTTATTTATACCACTTTGATCTCTGAATATGTTCTTTCATTTATATCGCTCACGAAATACAAAGGATCTAGACCAACTGACGAGATCAAGAAACGACGAGAGCGTTCTGTTCTCTTTCTGCTTTTTAAGCTGGTTTTATCGTTACTCGCTCATCTTGACTCGAATGCTGGCATTGTAGGAGCAGATGATGACAAGATGTCACTGCGTCCAGCTGCCAATCAATCGACAAGAAGAGATTATCCGCTTGGATTCTGGCCAACGACAAGGCGTATAAGTGCAGGGAACAAAGGTAGCTATAAGAAGAAAACAAACACATGGAAAAAGAAAAAAAGAATTTTAAAAGAACAAGATTATTGCTTGGTATGAACAGGTCGGGAATAATGAATCATAAACACAAAAACCCAACCACCCACACACACATATATATATATATATATATATATATATATATTTATACAAACACACATACATACTCATATATAAATGTGCATGTGCTAGTATTGTTCATAACAACAAAGGCAGCTTTTCAATGTATTTTTATATATATATATATATATATACAAGGTTCGTTCGAAAGATTCTAAGCATAAACTAGAGAGAAAATCCATAGTTGATCATTTTGTTGAGTCTGTACACATAAAAAATCTATTATACATCCTTGCAAATGGGCGCAAATCTAAACCCCCAGAGAAGCTTAACGTTTTTTAAACGACCTTCTTTATATATATATATATATATATATATATATATATATATGTTTTTATTTTTTATCTCTACTGAGGAATAATAATAATCATGATCATGATAATAATAGTACTTTTGACTTGCTAAGAGCCACACTCAAGAAAACACTGCATTTGAAAACGGCAGACCATGATGGCATTCATGGATTCTGCTTTGAAAAAAAAAAATCTCCATCCACTGTAGACTGACCCAGCAACTTTGTAAATACTTACAAGAAGCAAGCCAACTCGAATACATTACGAAAAGGAAAACGCTAATCCTGAGAGACCTGAAAAGAACGACCATCCCCGGCAAGTAGAGACCGATAACATGTTTACCTAAGAAGTGGTAAATCCTGATGGTTCAGATAAGAGAAGAAATCTATAAATCATCTGGATGCTGCGGACTATTTCTGGATAAATAACAATGATGTCACAAGGTAACCAAAGAAACAAATCACTTACCAGCACATACTCAAAGAAGTTAAAACAAGTCAGTAAACACAGCCATGACATCGGTTGACGATAAAAAGACCTGTGATTTGGTCCCGTAAACTTTAATAATAGAGTGTTCGAAAATATTCAAAATATTCGACAAAATCATGAACTTCACCACAAATGTTATGAAAAATCTGAGGGTGGAATTGACAACGAGAGGTCAATGCCGAGCTGTGGTAAAAATCCAAAGATGCAAATTACTGAATGACTCATTCCCACCACTGCTTTTCCTTTCGCAATGATGCCACTCAACTTCATATTTAGGAAATGAACGGGGCGGGGTGCAACAAATTTCCAAAATCGCAAGAAAAGAAAAATCACATTAAATGGATGACATAAAGGTATTTGCGTAAAAGAAAGAAGAAATGAAGATCCCGATACAAAGAATAAGAATATACAACCCGAATATATGATTTAGCATTGAAAATGTGCCGTGCTGATAAGGAATCATAGGAAAAGAGGATCAGTGCAAAGAGTAGAACAACGAAATTAAAAATGCCTTTGGACGCTTGAAGAGAAGGAAAATTACAAGAACTGTGGATATTTGAAAGAAAAAAATAAGATAAGATTACCTCAGAAGAACGAGAAAGCTTCCGAAAATCAAGAACTGTAGCAAAACTTTTATCAACGAGATAACACTTGGACTTTCTCCTTTGTAAGATACTCAGATGGAACACAGAGAAATGAACTAAAGAACTAGAAAATTGAGGTCAATGATAAAGGCCTTTACTTTCGAGCGATGACATCGGTAATCAGTATGTGTCAAGAAAAGAAGGACGAGAGCTCGCAAGTATTGAGGATCGCGTTAATTCATCAATACAAGGAGTCGAGGAATATATTTAAAAAAAGAACAAGAAAAGCTCAATTAAAGCAGCCAATGATAACAGAAGTAACATAAGTTTATAGAATAAAACAAAGAGAATAAAAAAAACAAATACAAACTAGGAAACAGAAATGGGAACAAAAACAACGGCATGGATATTTCAAGCGACAAATTGTACAGAAAATTACCGGAACATGGTTAAGAAAAATAAATCACTTGAGATAATCAGAAGCTCTCCTTACAGCGGCACAAACAACGTTAAAAAGTCCAATTAGATAAAAGCGAAAATCGATAAGATGTAAGAACAGCCACTATAGGTTTTTGTGGGACAAAGATGAGATTATTAATTACATAGTAAACGAATGGAGTTTGCTAGCATAAAAAGGGTAAGATTAAGTACTACTAGATGAGAAACTGATCCACTGGGAATTGAGCAAAACATTCAGCGATGACCATACAACCAAATGGTATATGAACAAACCTGAATCCGTCCAAATAAATCAGACGCATAAAATTATTTGTGATTTTGAAATGTAAGCGGATCACCAAATCCTGGTTTGGAGATAATAAATAACAATTTTATAACTAGATAAAAGAGATCCCTTTGTCTAGTGGATTTTGTCGTTCCAGCGGAGCACAGAGTTAAAAAACCAAACATAGAGAAAAGACAAACAAATAAGGCCTTGTGCCTACATTGTATTCTTACAATGAAATAAAAGAAAAGACAAACAAATACTTAGACCTTGTCCGAGAATTATAAATTGTAAAACTTGAGGATGACGGTGACAATATTGTAGTTGGTGCCCTTGTAGCAGTCCCCAAACGATGGAGAGTGGGGTAAGATTCTTTGGAGATCGGAAGATGAATCGAGACAATCCAGATTAGGTCATTGTTGTCATCGGAGAGAATAGTCAGAAGAATCCTGGAGAACCGAGGAAACTTAAGGTCTCTCAGACTCCAGTAAAAGCCAATATATGAGTAAGATGTTGACTTTAAATAGCCCATAATGAGTTGATCTGCCGTTAAAGTATAAAACGAACACACACACACACACACACACATATATATATATATATATATATATATATATATATATATATGTGTGTATGGCGGGTAGTTGGGCAGCATTTCATCATTAATGAATTTTCCATTTTTTGGGCAGGACGTTGGCTTAACATCACCTACCCTATCGAGACGACGCACTAGGCATCTATCTGAAAGCAGTTCACTAACAGACCATCTGAACAAAACATCACTGCCGAAAAACTGAGTTTCGGAAAATTTTTACCGAAAACAACAATATTAGAACAACAAAATAACAAACACAAATTATACATTTTCGAGGCACGCCATATCCGAATGAAACAATCAAAATTCATTATAATCAATTTTGAATCCATTACTAAAGTACTTAAATGTCTTTAGCTACTGCTGCTATTTATAGAATGGAATAAAACGCAACAGCAAAACATCAGTATAAATAATAAACATTTACAAAGTAGTTATGTACATGGAAATGTCACTACAGTTTTGAAATATACACACCTCTGAGGATATCCCAAGATCGGGAAGAAAGTACTTGGGTAACAATTAGTTATGGGAGTTTCGTTAACCAGCAAACACTGGATACTATAAAATCAAGTCAGCAACTGAGAAGAACATATAAAAATATGCAGACAAAACATTTCTATATTGTTCAATGAAATATATATATATATATATATATATATATATATTCTTTGAAAACCATGTGCACGTATGGCAGTATCTCGCCCTTTGTGAAATCTTAAGCAACGGTTATATATATATATATATATATATATATATATATATGTGTGTGTGTGTGTGTGTGTGTGTGTGTGTGTGTGATGTTAACTTTTGATTTCTCAGCTTGCTTGTTATAGACTTTTGTAAATTTTCGGGATAATTGGAGCAATATAACAATGTGCTAGCAAATTATAAATATTAAAGAATAATACTTACTTTAGGCCATTTAACTTTTATTTGATACCATATAACTTTAACAAAAAGATCAAATTCCTGCACAAAGTAACCCATAAGAAGTTGATATGTCATTAAACAAAAAAAAAAAAAAAGACTGGTCTATAATCATGATTTTATCCAAAATTCTAAGCAAATTTAATGATACAATAATCAGATGGCTCCACATAATTTTATCTCAGAGATTTGAATATCTCCAAGAACAGAGCAGAGAGAATTTCAGCATCAACTTTTGACATTCACGAAACAATATAGAAGCAATCCAGATTCCTTAGACAAAATACTTTCTCGATTAGAAATTTTTGCTTTTTGTTGATAAGATGTTCTAATCCATAATAGTGAGAGAGAGTTAGAGAGAGACAAAGAGACAGAGAGAGAAATAGAGAGAGACGAAGGAAGAGTGAAAAATAAAGAGAGAAAAAGGAAGTAAAAGAAAAATGGTAAGAGACGAATTACAGAGAGAGAGAGAGAGAGAGAGAGAGAGAGAGAGAGAGAGAGAGAGAGAGAGAAAGAGAGAGAAGAAAAGAGGTAAAAACCTAAAGAAAGAGACCAATGCAAAGAAAAATGAACAAAACGCGACAAAGGGAAAAAGAGAAAAACAGAGAAAGGAAGATAAAATGTGATGTGAAAAAAGATAAGAAATAAAACTAAGAAGTAATTAGAAGAAAGAAAGAGAAATAAAAGACGAATTAAAGAAAGGAATATATACATATATGTAAAGAAAATGAAAAGAGTCAAAGAAAGTGAGAGATGTATAAAGAAAGAGGTAGATAAAATAGTAGAAAAAAAATCTTTCTCCTAACCTTATATATATATATATATATATGGGAAAGAAAGAAAGAAAGAAAGAAAGAAAAAAAAAAGAAAGAAAGAGGCAAACATAGGGAGATAAAATTTAAGAGTGAAAAAGAATAAAAAAAAGATAAATTCAGAATGAGAAAAAGAGAAAAAGTAAAAGAGAAAACGAAATAGAAGAAAAGAGAAATGAAGAAAATGTGAGAGAAAAAAATAAAGAAAGGTCGATATAAAAGAAAGCAAAAGGTAAACAGTCAAGAGAGAGAGAGAGAGAGAGAGAGAGAGAGAGAGAGAGAGAGTCTGGTAAATGAAATGGAGAAAAGACAGAAAGAAGGAGATTGAGATAGTAAAAAGAAGGGAAAGATAATAAAAACAAAGAAAGAGAAAATTGAAATGAAATAAAGGAAAGCAGGAGTTAATCTTTAATCCTCTTCGGGGTGAATTGGCAAATAAATAAAAATAACTTTTTTTGTGAGTAGCCCAGAGGAATAGCGACCACAAAATTTCCGATAGCTTCTTTCTCTTCGTAAAGAATGCAGAAGACTTCTATTGTTGTCATTTTCAGACACTTTTTGCCAATGAGAAATAATTCTGAAGAATATAGAAATGTTGATAAAGTGCGAATATCTAACGGGCAATTGCAGTCGAATATTTTTAATTACCAGAATAATAAAAGCATTGACGGTTGCTCAGAAACAAAATGGCGCTTTTAACAATGGTAGCAGTACGATTTTAAAATAAAGTAGTACTTGTTATTAAATTTGATTCGTACTTTTCTTCCTCTTTTTTATCATCTTTTTTTACCCATTCTCTTGTTATCCCGTCTTCGTTTCTGTCACATCTTCTTTTTCAATATTGATCTTTTTCTTTTTTTATCGTCTCTTTATTATCAAATGTAATCTTAATCCTTCATTTTTCTTTTTTTTCTTCCTTCATTTTTATCCGACATTGTTCTTTCTTTTCTTTTTTTTATTTATTCCAATCTGTTTTCTTCTCTTTATCCTTTTCTGTTTTATTCCTCATCTTTTTCTTCTATACTTTTCCTCTCCCTTTTCTCGTTCATTTTCCAAGCTTTTTTCTTCTTTCTGCGATTTCACTCACTTTTTTTTTCTACTTTTCTTTTTTTTTCTTCTCTGTTATTCCTCATCTTTTTCTCTTCTATTTTCTTTTCTTTTTCTTCTCGCTTTTATTCCTTGCCTTTTCTTATTCCTTTTCCGTTTTTTTCTTCTCTCAGCTATTTCTCCTTTTTCACCTCGATTTTCTTTTTTGTTTTTTCATCTTTCTGTTATTTCTTCTCTTTTTTCCTTCATCATTTCTCCTATTATTCTCCTTTTTTTTCTTTCGATCAATCACCTTCTTTCTATTCTTTCATTATACTTCTTTTTTCTCATGTGATAACTTGATCATCTTCTTTTCCTTATCAAATTATCCTTAACTACAGTTTAAATAGTGTATAACTATTTAAATTCTTGATATTTACGCCTTTTTTTATTTATTCCTCATCTTTAACTATTTATTTAAATTAAATAATAACAAGCTGTGGGGGATTTGGAAATCAAGATTTTTCCCAGCACTGCTTTCCATGAAAAAAGAAAAAATATCTCGACGAAAAGTGCCAAATGGTGAAAGGATTTAAAACCTTATCGATTGACAAATATTTCTAAATATTATTATTTATTTTCTGTGTTATTAATGTTATTAGTTATTATTTCTGAATGTTATTATTACAATGTCTCTACAATATACTGGGTATGATGAGTAAACTATCTTCTAAATGACGCAAAAAAGAAAATAACAGAGAACCCTCACTCTGTATGACTTATTTACCAACATTATATGAACATATATTGGAATAAAATTCATTCAAGGAAAAGGCCATGGGATTCAACCACGGCAACCAGACGAATCTGGAATCTCCTGCCAACTTTTTAATTGGTAAATACTTCCATTATCCTTGCCTTCAGTTCATCTTTGTTATTGCATTTGGTTTATTGGTCTCTCACACAAATGTGACCTACTCATAATCCAGGGAGCTGAAATCTGGGAGTTTGGCGGCCAGATGTTAAGGTTGATAAGGTCCCCGAAATTATCTCACTGCACAAACTGTGTTCTATTCGTGTGGCATGGCACAAAGTCCTGTTTCCAGGCGTTAGATTTTCCAGCAGCCACATTCTCGATCATGGAGAGCATTACTTTTTTGTATCTGAGGCCCTGTCATTAGATGACTAATGGAATAACGTCACCATCACTGGTTACCATCCCAAACATTATGATGTGGGCTGGGTACTTGATTTTTGTCAATATGAATAGGGACTTACTCTCAGATTGACTCACAAACGCAACGAATTCTTCGTATTAAAGTTCCCGGTGTGAATGCCAAGCACTGCAGTATCTTGTCTTTAAATTTCTTCAACAGTGAATTGTGTCTAGGCGCTATTTTTCTCCTAGAGAGTCCCAAATGAATCTAGTTTACTGCATTTGAATCAAATAAAGCACTTGTAAAAAATTAAAAATCTAAAAATAATTCGTGTTATGACTACAAAATGTAGTAACATTACCCACTCTAAGAATTATTTGTAATGCGTTGAAAATGACTAGTAGAAATAAAAGAATACTGTGAGCTGTTTTTATTAAATCCCGGAATTTACACTTTTAAAATCAACAGCTGTACGATCTCTACTACTACCCCCCCATCCAAACAAAAAATGATGGTCATTGCTACAGAAGTCAGAACAATCTCATTAGTGATGTTCTCTTGTGGACTCTTTCACGTGGACACAGTTTTGTTGGCTAACCAGTAAAAGCTTTCATTCATCAGTTTGGTGAAGACACTGTATACCATCTAAAGCGACTGCCAGGAGTAATTTCCAGTAGGGACAGGTTGTGAGTGATAAAGAGATCGGTCGATAGATAGATATATTGAGAGAGAGAGAGAGAGAGAGAGAGAGAGAGAGAGAGAGAGAGAGAGAGTCAAGGGAATCCTTGTTGCTTACATGCCTTGATGACGAAGAGGATTACAAAATAGAAGAATAATAAGTGTCAAAATTATTAATTATCATCATTTACCGAGCTTAATCTAAAAGTAAATAAATATTCTATGACCAAACAGAATGGTAATGTCGAATATGAATAATTCATTCTCCTCAGGGGATTGTATTAACAACTCATCAGCTGAACATATCCTCTATATAATAGCCTGGACATTTCCTTTTTATCAAGGCAACTTATTTGTTCTTTATCTGGATAAAGAATAAATGAAATATTTTCATTACTGTTATATTCCTTTGTCAAATCCTGGTTGATAACATTAATATCATGATATTAACAAAACAAAAAAGACATCGTGTTATAAAAGTAAAAAAATATATATATTTAATACGAATCAAAACAAAAAACACAAAAATAACCTCGGCTGAATTAGACATTCTTTTGTCAAACAACTTGAATTCTGAATGTATTCAACAGAAGAGTATTAATCTACAATATCACCCATAAATGAAGCGAGACTATGATATCAAACATGCTTGTTCATGTATGGTGAGTGATATGTAATAGCTTCCTTCACCAAAGTACTGTATGTAAATATATTTGTAAGAAGTGATTGACAGACGGCGGGTCAATGTTATATTTCCCAGCTAAGAGAAAAAGCCTCCTTAGGATTGGGTACACATTTTAAAGGGTGATTTAATTTAAGTGTTAGATGTCACAAAGTCGAGAGTTGATTAAAAAAATTCCAAGAAAAATCGACCAATACATACAAGTGTATTTTGTAAGAACGTATTTGTTTGATCTTTCGTCATCGGGGATGAAGTGCCAACTTTACGAATTTACCAATAAACATTACAGACAGATGGTTTATTTCTATCTATCTATCTATCTATCTATCTATCTATCTATCTATCTATCTAAGTCTGTTCTATCTATCTATCTATCCTTGTCTGTTAAGAATTCTCTATGGATAAAGTATCACCCATGAACAAATACACCTTTACCAATTTGTTTTAAAAATAAACTTAATTTTCTTTTAAATCAAAGATACTAAGATTTTATTGTTTCAAGTGGAATATTAGGTATTATTTATGATCAAACTCTACAGAATTATAATACTGCAATTAAAAATAAATTTATATAAGGAGTTTAGTTATTTATGGACTGTTACATTTTCATATTTTGGTTTCATAGATCCCTACTAGTTAGTTAAAGATTATTTTTTTGTCAAGATTCTTTCTCCTTCTTATCTTATCTTATCATATCGCGCTGGTAGCACGGATATCCCTGACCCTCTCCCGCCACTCCTCCCTATCATTCATCGCCCTAGGAAGGTCTTCAGGACAACATCCCGTATCCTCACATAGCTGCTGAATGTATGTTCGTGCTGGTCGTCCTGCTTTTGCACGGCCATATGTGGGGGTCCATAAGAGTACATCTCTTATGAGTTCGTCCCTGCTTCTCCAGCAGTGTCCTGCATGTCTGGTTCGTCTAACTTGAATAGTTTTCGTGATAGGGGGCAGGTGGCCGTACAGTTGGTGTCTTGTGGGGTGTTGCCGCCAGGACTTGTTTAAGATTGCACGTAGCATTCTTGTGCAATTGCCGTCTAGCTTCTTCTCCAGCCGTTTTGTTAGCGTCCATGTAGTGCAGCCATATAGCAGTATCGATGTGACCGCTGCCTGGAAGAAACTGCGTTTCATTTTATCGGTTAGGTCTGATTTCCATATAATCGATAGCCTATTGATTGCTGTCCGTGCTTTCGTTGACCTGGTTTTGATGTCCTTTTCGGTTGATTCGACGCTGCTTCTCAGGTAAGTGAATTTGTCCACTAGTTTAAGAGGGGTTCCTTCTAGAGGGGAGATGTCCCCTGTTTGAATATAGCACATATATTCCGTTTTGTGTGCATTAACATAGAGGCCTACGCTTGCTGCTGCTCGTTCCAGACTATGCAGTAGTGTTTCGGCTTGGTCAGGTGTATTTGCCAGTATCGCTATGTCATCGGCGTAGTCGGCGTCGGTAATTGTTGTTGCGGGGTACCTTCTGCTTCTTTTCTTCGTCGGTTCGAAGCCATTCTCTCTGATTTTGTCAATCGATGTTCTAAGTACGTAGACTAGACAAATGATAAAGAGGTACGGAGCCAGCGTGTCCCCTTGTAGTACTCCTGCTACAATGTCGAAGTATTCTGTATCTCCATCTGGTGATCGTACTTTTACTTTAGTGTTTCTATAGAGAATCGTTATTGCCGCTACGGTTTCTTTAGTTTTGTTGGAATGCATTTCGCTGCTGCCTCGAGGTGTGCATTGACGAAATTTTCATATTCGTCGTTTGGTGTACTTTTTTCCGTCTTTTCTTGTAGTGTTTCGAATCTGTTTCTTAATTCTAATACGTATTTATCTCATATATCTCTGTTGTTCAATAGGGCCCAGTCATAGTGTTTGAGGGTCGCTGTTCGTTTGGCGTTTTTTCGTAGGCTTAACCGTATTTTCGCCGTGACTATTCGGTGATCGGTGGACGCACCCTGAAAAGAGGAGTATGCCTCGCAATTCATTGCACTATTTTTCCATTTCTTATTTATAAGGACGTAGTCTATCGGAGCTTTAGTATTGTTTGCGCACGTGTATGTCCATAGTTTGCCCTCCCTTTTTTGGTAGTTTGTATTGAGGCATGCTAATCTATTTTCTATCATGAAATCTGTTAGATGTTGCCCATTCCTATTTGACGTGTTGTGGAGGCTGTATTTGTTGTTTCTGTTTTTCCCGATTTGGGCATTCATGTCTCCGCCAATGACTAACATGTTGTGTTTCGGGATGCTACGCACTAATGAGGATAGCTCATCGTAGAAGGTTACTAGTTCAGTTTCTTAACGAACATTGGTAGTGCTGTAGCAGGAGATGATTATTGCTCTGGGGTTGCCGTTAAAAGTAGCTGCCATCATTCGAGGTTGTATTTTCTCAATGCTATTTAGCGTTTTTAATGCTATAGGTCCTATAAGTAATCCTACTCCTCCTACTGCGGCGTTGACAGAGTTTTTCCATGCGGATACAGTGACGAGCGACCATCCATTGCCAGTTTCGTGATATTTGATATCTTCGGTGTGCGTGTATCTGTGTTCTTGTATGCATATTATGTCAATCTTATGTTCTTCGGCCGATGCGATTAGGTCTGGTAGTTATCCTATTCTATTTAAGGTTCTTACGTTAAATGTGGCTATTTTTAGTGTTTACTTGCATTTTAGTAGTTTTGATTGTTTGAGCTCTGTAGCTGATTTTTCGAACACTGAGTCCAGGGCTCCACCCTCAGCAGGACGCGCCCCTTTTTTACCCGCGCGAAGAGCGATGCGGTTTGTGTATGTGGTTTGAGTGTGGGTCATGGTTATCTTTCGATGGCTGTTTTATTCTCTTCTATAGAAGCCACTCTTATAGAGAAGCAGCAGTAGTTCCCCGATCGAACTAACGATTCTGAGCGTAAAGTCGTCAAACTCACGTCCAGGACCTGCGTAGGTATTGAGTTTGGTCGTCCATGGGTTTATTCAAATACCTTTACGTACATCATGCTGCTTCCAATGTGTACGTAAAAAAAAAGGTGGGGGGATAATTTTGATTTAGTTTTCTTAAGTTTTAACTTAGTTAAAGTCCAAGATTAAAGTACTTTCGTCAGACTTTCACTGGTACTGGATTTTGGGGGGGGGCGGTATTGGGACATTTTCCTAGGCTTTTTAGGTTTTTTTTTCTCTTTTTTTTCTTCTATACTACCGTTGGGAACCGAGGAGGCTTCAGGAATTATAGAGCTTTTACAAATTACTTTTTTTCCTTTTTTGGGGGGGTATTTTAGGCGTTTACTTTTTCTTCTAAACTACTGTTAGGGCTTTCTTTAAGAATTTTTAAATTATATTATAGAAGAGATTCAAAAACGTTTTGCCGTGTTCGCTGACATTTAGACAGAGTTTTATAATCAATCTGGGTTTATAGTAGAGTAAGCGTGTCTTTACATTTAAAACGCCTAGTTTAAGCATTAGTACGCAATAATGCTATGCAATTATTTTACTGGAAGGACTGGGATGAACTTTATTAGTAATGTTTAAATAAATTTAAATGGTTCATGTAATTGTAATACCTAAATCATAGTTATGTTTTTAAAGCTTGAATATTTAAATCTTGAAGGGTGAAAATTTAATTAACATCATTATTACGTCTTGCAGTAACATAGCTTCAAGTTGATCATTATTCTTTCGATGAGATCTTTACTTATCCCGTGTAGAAAAACATTGTTATTCTATAAACTGTTCGTATGGGTTCACTTAGTATGCAAATAAAATTTGGTAGCAAAACATCAAACTATTCGAGAGAGTATAAAGAATAGATATAAACATAGCCGATCACTGATAATTGATGTGAACAGTTGGTCAACCCGTTCATCCACATTATGTTAGCAGTAAAAGACATAATTAAGAGTGATAAACATAAACACCGCGTTTGCTCATAAACCAGAAGATGAACAAATAACTAACGGAAATCGATGGTAAATAAATATAAACCCTTTTTATAATTAGCTTCAAGTGACCATGAAATATTATCATCTATCTATCTATCTATCTATCTATGTGATGAATAGGGTGATTTTCAATTTTTATCGTTGTCTCTATATTTCTAACATGTACATATATGTATATAATCAATATTAATCAATAAGTATACACACACACACACACACACACACATATATATATATATATATATAATCAATTAATATCTATCCATCTATCATGTGTAAAATAAAAGAGATAAAACAGAATTCATGACTCAGAGTTTCACGCTTTCGATTGTTACTTGAAATATCCTGTGATATTGCTTTCGATTTATAGGCACAAGATATATTACCGAAATAAATACTTTTAGCGATAAATACAGATAATTATGATGATGATGATGATCATCATCATCATCCTCATGTCGTGCATAGATATTCCTGACCCTCTCTTGTCACTCCCCCTATTGTCCATCGCTTTTGGCTGCTTCCCGTATCCCAACGAAGCTGCTGTATGTAGGTTCGAGCTGGTCGCCCTGCTTTTGCTCGGCCATGTGAGGGGATCCATAGAGGAACATCAGTTGTGAGCTCGTCCCTGCTTCTCCAGCAGTGTCGTGCATGTCTTGTTCGTCTAACTTCGATAGCTTTCGTGATTGGAGGTAGGTTGCCGTATAGCTGCTGCTTTGTGGGGTGTTGCCTCCAGGACTTGTTCAAAATAGATCGCAGCATTCTTGTGTAGTTATATATATATATATATATATATGTGTGTGTGTGTGTGTGTGTGTGTGTGATATTTGTCACTGCCTCTCACCAGACAGTACTTGACACAAGGTCAAAAGCCCGAAAGCCGATTAAAGTGGGGATAAAGGGAAAGGGAAGGATAAAGGGAAGGGGAGATTCGAACTCTGCTAGTCACTGACCCACTAAGTGCAATGTGGATCTAATGAGTCAAGCAGTATCACGGGCCTAAATCTAGATCCGGCCACATATGCCAGAATATAGCTTGAACTACACCTTTTGGTCTAGTGCTATAGAAGGGGTGCATTGGAGTCATAAAAGCAGTACGCCCACCTGAAGGTGGCCCAGGCAAAGCTGGGGCCCTTTCGGCTTCGAATCTGCCATTGATCGATAACCCATCCGGCACGAATGCCAGGCCGCTCGGCAATATATATATATATACAATAATATAGAATGTATTTATGATAGGGGCTTTATAACATGTCACTTTTTGTTGAGTTATTTTATGTCGACATCACACCTTTTGCAATGCAAAGTAATAATTCCAGTGTACTAATGATCATTTGTTTTCACATTTCAACGGTTTCAGGTATTCTTATTTAATTCTAATAATCATGGAAAACATCTATTTCCCCCACATATGCACCTTTTACTGGTCCTTGCATTCTGTGAGTAATGTCACGGATGTGATTTCCTCTCACTAAACCAGATCTAAGAAAGAGATCCTCAACGCAGGAAGCAGTTAAGTCATATCTATAGTAATTTTATTTTTGGTGGCGATCACAATTCTTTTTCAGACGATTCTGTCGGCATCTTCAAACGTTCACCAACAAAGAAGATTTTTTCATGCTTGTATGCAAGTGTGAATGAGTTCATTCATGTTTATGTGTGGAAATGTGGATTTTAGTGTGTGCGTGTAAGTGTATGTATTGACTAAACTCTCCCCACGAGCAGAATGTTACACAAGGTCAATTTTTAAGAAAATTTTAACATGTTTGACTTTAGAGTTACCCTTCTCTTAGACTGGTAGCCATACAAAGCTTAAAGATTCCTGTCTGCCCAATATTTTGCCGGTAGCTTGAGGGAGAATAGTTGGTTTCAGACCTATCCTAAAACGTTAGTGTTGTGTGAAATGAAAACAGAATCGTCCAGGATTTTGACCTCGGGTAGCAGTGTCCATTTCCAGTTACGATAACCATTGCATGACAGGTAAAATACGAGGTGCATACGTTAAGTTTCCAGACTTTTTTCGTATAGGCATTTAAAATTGGCGTAGACTCTGGAAAATTCAGTATGTTATTACTATACTTCTCATGAGATGACTGACCATTTTTTATGATTTCAGGTTCAAATGAACAGCTACAGCAGGAATTGGAATACACCCTACTAAAGCCTGGTTGTCACAGTTGGTGAATTTCAAAAATGCAATCTGAACATGACGACTCTTTAGAAGAATGATATGCAATAAAATTCTGTTTTTAAGTTGGAAAAAAATGCCAAAGAAACGTATGGAAAGCTTCAGACTGCTTCTGGACCATCTTGCATGAATTGAGTATCAGTTTTTGAGCGGCATAAGAGATTCAAGGAAGGCAGGGCGTCTGTGAGGGATGATGAGAGGTGTGGGACGAGCAAGGATGTCAATACACCAGAGTTGACTGATCAAAGGGTTAGGGTTAGGGTTACTATGTTGAGGTTTAAAAGGAGTTCAGCAAGACATTCCGCCGGAAGAGGCCAGCACTCTTCAAATCGGTTCAGTGGCATTTCCACCAGGAAAATACACCAGTCAACAACTCCATCTCTGTCACTGACTATTTGACCAAGATGGGCATCGAGACAGTTCCTCAGCCTCCCTATAGTCCAGACCTTGCTCCCTGTGACTTTTGATTATTCTCTAAGCTCAGAGGCTGTCGTTATGAGACAATTGAGATGAAAGAGGCTGTGAAGAAGGTCATTGACATGCTCACACAAGAGAACTTCCATGGGGCCTTCCAGATGTTGTCTGATCGGTACAACAAGTGCATTGCAGCCGGAGGAGATTGCTTCGAAAGGGACAATAAAAGTGCCCATACGAAAAATGTCTGGAAACTTATCGTATACACCTCGTATATATATATATATATATATGTGTGTGTGTGTGTGTGTGTGTGTGTGTGTGTGTGTGTGTGTATGTGTGCGAGTGTTGGGATGGGGGTATTTATGTGGGTATATGTATGTATATATGACTGAGTATGTGTATATACAAAAGTTCAACCATTTAATCTCTATAAGAAACTGTTTTGATATTTTGCACTCTTCTAAAACGTAAATTTTCACAAATATTGTGAACGATGTAAGAATTTAAGTAATGCAGTATTTACTTATTTATTATTTAACTTTTAAGTAATTTTATTGTCAAGCATGTATGAATACATTTTAATTTATACATTGAATTCTTTATAATTATAAACATCTATCTCATAAGAAGTAAGAGAATCATCCTAATTGAAACCAGTCTTCTATAAAATGTCAGCAAAGGTTAAATTTGACATTTTAAGTACATGTCTCCTCGACCACATAAAAAAAATAAGCCAACAAAATATTTAGTTTTTATAGTTATTGTGGCACATCAAATAACTGGGCAGATTGCTCATTATAAAGCATGCCAGCAAGCTTGTTTCGACTATTATTCTTAGTTCTGTTGCTACCAGTGGTCATCCCCACCCAAGTACCCACCTCTCTATTTGGTACAAGAGATTTCATTGAATTGATATATCGTACGTATGTATATTGACAGAAAAAAAGGAATCATCAACAAATTATTGAATTTACCAAAAAAACCCCGTATCCATATGTTTGACAGTCAGATTTACTATTACAACGAAAATATTAACTTTTTCTGTGAATGACATTAAACGGGAATTGTTTGTGATGCTCAAGTTTTGGAGATCTTGGGATTTTGCGTACACATTCATGGCTATTAGTCCTAGCTTTATTCTCATACAAATGGAGCGTCTGCTCTGGAATGGATACAGTCGGTATATTCTAAGCTCTATTGAAAGGGTGTTGCATGACGAATAGGATTAATTTAAGGAATTCGTGAACATTTCTACTCGATTTAATGATTAAACATACAGTGACACAAAAAATGATGTAATAATTTATTAAATATATCCAACTTTTCCTTAAAGCCAGAAATATGGAGGACCTTATTGGAATCGAACCAACGATAAATGGCCTGTAAGAGTACATCGCTAGCCATTATATCCCGGAAGGATCCTGAGAAAACCTGAAGGAAAAGAAAAAGTAATTATTATTTTAGCGCCGATTCCATTTTTATACATAATACTTAGTCAAGGACGCCACATTTTGTTTATGCCTACTGACTCTACGGTTGTTTCATTTGAAATCCACCATTTGGCTTTTTTGGTGAAAGATAAAATAAAATTTTCGGAATCTTTTACTAGTTAACTTAAAAAAGGGCTCCTGAAAACTGGGGAAATATTATATATATATATATATATATATATATATATATATATATATATATATATATATATATATAAATAATTTCCCTACAATTCTTCATTTAGATATTATGTTTAATTCAGGAATAAATTTAATGCTATACTTGTAACTCAGAAACATTTTGAATGCATAAACCAAACAGGAACAAAAATACAAACAAAGAAATATGTTTACATGACATTGTCATTATCAAGCCTTGTTGGTAGCATGGAGTTGCCTGAATCTCGCACCATCCGTCCCTATCATCTATCACTCTTGGCAGGTCCTTCAGATTGCATCCAATGTTCACCCTATGGCGACTATGTGTAGGAATCCATAAGAAAACATTACATGAGTTTATCCTTACTTCTCCAGCAGTTCCATGAATGTTATGTTCGTCTTAATTGAGTGGTTTGCAAAATGAGAGGTTAGTGATCATACATCAACAGTTTTGTGAGATGTTGACGAGAGAAAACTGACGTCATTCCTATAGGATATATTGAACTGAATGAGGGCTAGATTTGCGTCTTGTTTCTTATGTAATCGGATGTATCCCTGATAGAAGTAATTGTGTTTCGCTTCTTGCGGTAATCTGAAAAGTCATCTGGCAGCCCAGTGCAGGAACACTAGAGATACGCAGTGGAAGTTAGAAAAAAGGATTCACCAACTCGTAATTAATAAAAGATTCGCAGGTCGAACAGAACTATGGGATGTAAAATATAGTTAGAATTTTATCTAGAACACCGTTATATTTACTCTATGCGAGTTTTGTTTTAATACCAGATTCTGTGACAGTAATTCCCCTCAGGTCTCCAGGACTCTTTTTAGTATTCAAGCTGATCTTAAGAGATCAACAAGTTTCTTTACCAGATATTTTGGAATGTTCCAAGGGCACCAAATTACAATTTAAATCCCAGTCACTTTCATGTTTCGCAACCTTTTTAATTCTGTAGATCTAAGTATGTGTCAATCTTTCTCTTCCTTTTATTTTCACTCTATGTTCTGTTGCGAATAGTTGACAAGTTTTTCTTCTTGTTGATTAACACTAGACCTTTCTTTCTGGCTGGGATTGGGTGATCTTTTGTATCGTCAGAGATAATTTTATGGATCTGATTTTTTTGGACTGAATCTGGTGTGCCTTTATAGCTCTTGTCTACATGGTCAAATTCTAAAAACTTGCTCAATTACCAGTGGATCCCCGTTCTCACACAGTCTCTTCCAGGACTTTTCTTAGTATTTTAGCCGATCTCAGCGGTGATGTTATGTGTATGGACTCTGTTCTTCTAATGGATTTAAATTTTTTCAGTTTCTTTGGGATTATTATAAGTTTTCCAGCCATAATTGGTATCACTTTCACCTGCATGTGCTATAATTTTTCCATTTTTATCTCTCTAACTGGGTCAGGTATTTTCTCAGTTTTTCGTTTTTTATTTTATTTTAATGTGATTCATTAGCAACTGCTAAGTGTACTAGTTAACAAGAAAACACCTATGAATGACGACTGCGTATCAAACTGGAAGAAATAGAAAATGCTAGAAAGATTAGACACGAAAAGCCGACCCGATCCGAACAGCCTTACGATTAATTGTTTAAGGTATTGGTGCGTTGATCTTATTGAAACCGCGTTGTTTACACGCAAATTTCAATTACCAAACAAGGAATCGTAATGAAAATCAAGCAACCTGTAAAGAAAGTAATGAAGTTTGAGTCGAATTGATGCAATAAATGTAGGATGCGATGGTGAGAATGTATTTACCCAACCCATCCGTCACGGGTAAGACGTGTCACAGAGTCAAGAGTGAGGTATCCTGCGAGGATTGAACTCACAATTCAATAACAATGGATTTGAGAGACAAGCTTGTTAACCATCACGCCACGATGGAAGGTCCCGCGATCACCAACTTACAAATAACAGCTATAAAATAAACTAACAGTAACGTACATTTTTTAATAACTGAAACGTTTCATTTGGAAAAATGTTTGTGTAAAAATATGACGTTAGAATGTGTGTAACGAGGTAATTATGCTTTAGTCAATGATGCAAAATTCATGTTACAGCTAATTGAATAAACATATATATGAGTGTGTGTGTGTGTGTGTGTGTGTGTGTGTGTGTGTGTGTGTGTGTGTGTTGAAAACGAAACACAGCAGGTATTAATTAATGTAATTAATTCATATATCGTCACAATTAATGAATTAATCATATAATATAACAGTCTTTGAATTTTATTAAAATGTAGTCGTCCTTCAAAATAACGAAATTAATTAAACTTACATAATGATCTTATATTTAAAGGTTTTCATTTAATTAATGTATTGTTTATTTCGCCATTCAATGAGGAAGTAATTTCATTATTAATCATCATTTATTATTTATTTGAAGCCGTTCTTCTGATGTCTTTTTTTTTTCTTCAGAATAAACATTTTAGTTAATTTCTTTGTTGACTGTAGAATTTCACAGCATCTATTCATAAGAAAGAAGTAGAGTCTAGACAAAATTCGAACTAGCACAGGCATTACCCAAAAGAAAACAAGATGAAGACATTCTCTTGCGTTTGTTTTTGTTTGTCAAAGAGATCAGCAAAAATAATGCAAAAGAAGCATCAAATTTCTCGCCGTGTTGAATTAGTCATTGACTCACTCATTTTGTTTATGAAACTATCTTGATTTTATCTAACAGCAATTAACATCACGTAATTATTCAGAATGAGGGGGAGGGCTGCACTGTAATATTTCCATTGCAGTCGCGGGAACACTGACTCAGTCAATGAAATTAAATTTTTGAAAAAAGAAAAAAAAAAAGATTGTTAATCTAATTAATCAAGTGTTTTCTATAGTTTTCATCTGAGTCATTTTGATTTAGCATTGTGAGGCGACAATATTTGATATCCGAATTGAATCTAACAGTCTGACAACAACCACTCGTCGAAAAGGTGGAAAACAAGGGTATGTGGTCATATGTGTGTGTACGTTTTCGCGTGTTAGTCTGTACATGTATGTATATGTTTGAGGCGATTTTGTGTGCTCTATGTCAATATATATAACGACATATCTCTATCACGACATGTATATGTGTGTTTTATCTCTTTGACAGTATTTATGTGTCTGAGAGTATATGTATGCGTGGACATGTGTGTGTGTGTTTGTTTCTGTGTGTGTGTTTCTCTCTCTCTCTCTCTCTCTGTGTGTGTGTGTGTGTGTGTGTGTGTGTGTGTGTGTGTGTGTGTGTTTGCCTTTGTTTAAACTATATCTAGATAATATTTCATTTCACTTTCAAATCATGAGAGTTATTGTTTGTTATTAAAGTTTTCTTATCAGTTTCACTAATTATTATTATTATTATTATTATTATTATTATTATTATTATTATTATTATTATTATTATTATTTTACTCCAAGCTAGTTTTTCACACCAGCTTTAACTGTTGGTTTTTCAGTGATTTCTAAATGCAAGCAAGGCTTATCAGATCCTCAGGACTCTTCGTGATATTTCTTATTGTCTTTAAAATGTTTATTTCCTCTTATGTTAAAATTATTATTGTCGTGGTGGATTGAGTTCCGTTTTGTTGTTGTTGTTTTACAAGATTTTCATTCTACTAATTTCGGGTAGAAGCCCCCACCTCCTTCGGCATTAACTTTAACGTGTTGGACTGTTATATCGAAGCGAGTTTGATCTCCAATTGCGAAACTGCCTTCATTTTCGGACTTATACCCTAGGGAAAGGTATGAAGCACTTATCTCTCCAACTAAATACTAACTCAACTGTTCTTCTACAAGGATGGCTTTAGCATTAAATTATCTTAGAAGTTTGATATGCCTTTAAACAAAGAAATCAAACCAAATCTTTTGCCGTAATCTTGTTGAGAAATTTTTTCACTTGTTATAGTATTTCAAGTTAAGAAAATCATTATTTCTTTTGAATCATATATCATCATCATCATCATCATGTCGTGCTGGTAGCACGGATATCCCTGACCCTCTCTCGCCACTTTTCCCTATCGTTCATTGCCTCAGGCAGGTCTTCTGGACAACATCCTGTATCCTCACATAGTTGCTGAATGTATGTTCGTGCTGGTCGTCCTGCTTTTGCACGGCCATGTGTGGGGGTCCATAACAGTACATCACTTATGACTTCGTCCCTGCTTCTCCAGCAGTGCCCTGCATGTCTGGTTCGTCTAACTTGAATAGTTTTCGTGATAGGAGGCAGGTGGCCGTACAGTTGGTGTCTTGTGCGGTGTTGCCGCCAGGACTTGTTCAATATTGCTCGCAGCATTCTTGTGTAATTGCCGTCTAGCTTCTTCTCCAGCCGTTTTGTTAGAGTCCATGTAGTGCAACCATATAGCAGTATCGATGTGACCGCTGCCTGGAAGAAACTGCGTTTCATTTTATCGGTTAGGTCTGATTTCCATATAATCGATAGCCTATTGATAGCTGTCCATGCTTTCGTTAACCTCGTGTCGATGTCCTTTTCGGTTGATGCGATGCTGCTTCCCAGGTAAGTGAATTTGTCTACTAGTTTAAGAGGGATTCCGTCTAGTGGGGAGATGTCCCCCGTTTGATTATAGCACATATATTCCGTTTTGTGTGCATTGACATAGAGGCCTATGCCTGCGGCTGCTCGTTCCAAACTATGCAGTAGTGTTTCGGCTTGGTTGTGTGTTTTTTGCCAATATCGCTATGTCATCGGCGTAGTCAGCGTCGGTAATTGTTTTGCGGGGTACCTTTTGCTTCTTTTCTTTGTCAGCTCGAAGCCGTTCTCTCTGATTTTGTCAATCGATGTTCTAAATACGTAGTCTAGACAAATGATAAAGAGTTATCGAGCTAGCGTGTCCCCTTGTAGTACTCCTGCTATAAAGTCAAAACTTACAAGATTAATCCCTAAGATGATTGATTCCTTTTCGATTAAAGCACTGTGTGTTCGGAGGTGTCTTCGTGGTGTAATGGTTAAAGCAATGGACTGCGTAATCGTAGTAAGCTAGTTCGAAATCCAATTGTGTTATTAGGTCGCGCTATTAGGAAATGTATGAACCCCCTTATCTGCCAAACTAATGGTTAGATAGTACCACAGCTGGTATTCTGGAAGAAAAGATTTAGTATTAAATAACCTACAAAGATTGATATGCCATTAAACAAACTTCTGTGTGCTCGCTTTGAAAATGGCATAGGATTACGCATTTTATGTTTTCCCAACTCAATTCATTTCTCTCGTCTTCAGGTATCATTAAAATGACAATCAGGTGTTCTGTAAATATGATTCTTATATGCGTATCAGAAATCAATATAGTCAAAATCTGCATGATGCTGACCACGTTCTCTATTTTGCATATCAATGTCGATCCTGACAGCAGTCGATTATGCTACTCAAAACTCTCCTTTGAGTCTTACGTTTATTTGTATTAATATCATACATTTTTCATGGGCTGTATATTATGACTTGACCAAACACAGGGTTTCTTTATTACCTGTGCTCCTCAGACATGATATTCCTCCAGGGAAGAAAACCTTAAGCGTATTACTAGAGCAAAGAAGAAAAAAAAATCACAAACGAAAAATGACCAGTACAAATGATAAAATGTTATATTTTAAAAATGTGTTGTCTTACACAGCAGTTACTGTCCTTTTACAAATATAGCTTTCTTATTAATGGCCTAGTCAGCTGGGGCGGCAGAATAGGCCGATTGCATCTCTGCACAGGGGTAAGACTTCCCTAACGAGTATCCTAGATATGACACTAAACAATCTGATGGTGAGGCTACAGTATTGTTAGAGCTTTGGGGAATGCGGAGAACCTCTTTATAGCCATCTATCCTAGGTCCACTCTGATAGGGTCCTATTTATGGGTCAAACAGAACTGTTTCACATTAAACTGTGTATTATACTAAACTGAATTGTAAGAAATATAACTGTTTTGACATTTAAACTGTGTACTAAAGCTAATCTGTTTTTACTTGTAACTGTGTGTAAACACAAAACTGCACTTAGTTTAAATGAATTGTTGAAACAGAACTGTTTATATATATATAAAATAGATTTGGCATTGGATAATCTACAATGGTTGATGTCATAAAACCAAACCAAACGAAATCAAACTTTGGCATTAAATAATTCACAAAGATTGATGCGTCATTAAACAAAGACACTGAACTAAGATTCTAATTTAAGACTATTGATTTCCCATTTAATTTAACATTTGCATTGGCCCTTAACCTTTCAGCTATGAGTTTAATATTACAACTACTGTTTATATATATATATATATATATATATATATATATATATATATATATATATAAAGTCAATTACTTACTGGTGTGTAAATTTAATTTTTGTATGTGTGTGTATCAATAAATGATTAAACGCACGTGTACATATATATATATATATATATATATATATATATATATATATATATATATATATATAAATACAATGATAGGAGAAATAGGAATATTACATTTTTGTAGTGTATTATTTGATGGTTCTCAATTAGTGCCAAACTCAGGTCATCGTCAGGAAAAATATTTTGTTAAAAATAAGGAAACTTTTTAGAAAGTTTTTAAAAAAATTAAAAAAAAAATTTAAAAAAAAATTTTTTTATAAATCTGATATGCGATGTAAAACGTACTGTTAGAGTAGAATAGTCTTTAGTCTGAAGAATATTGTCTAATAAATGAGTATTTAGTTGGCCTTATATATATATATATATATATATATATATATATATATATATATATATATATATAACTTTCTATTATGAGATCACCTACTTAGTGTGTTTTGATAAGGTTCGAAGGAGTGTGCTTCAAATTAGCTGAGACTTGAGCGTCTTGTTTTTTTGTGGGGATTTTTCCAGTTTTATTTTCAACGTGTGACCTTTCAAGTCAGCAGCGACTTATTGTCGGCTTTTTTGTTTGCATAGCTTTTTATGTTCGTCTAATTTTTATAATTTCCAGGTTGGGTGATTAAATTTCGTATTAAATCCAAATGGCACATATGTTCTTAGATTTTTTTATCCATTTATATGTTGTTGTTTTTTCTATTATTTATTTCATATCAAAATCTTTTTCAATTTTTTAAAATGATTTTGAAATTAGCATCTCTGTTGAAATCATTACAATTTGTGCGGAAGCGCTATTCGACTTATATGAGATAGTGTCTGTGTCTGTAAGTATGTGTGTATTATTGCACGCGTGGGGGTACTGGAAAACGAAAAATATAACACACACACACACACACACACACACACACACACACACACACACACACACACACACACACATATATATATATATATATATATATATATATATACCAAGTCGTATCTATAATATCACATAATTGAACATGTATGATGATGTGTCATTTTATATATATATATATATATATATATATATATATATATATATATATATATATATATATATATATATATATAACTGTGTATGTAATTAAAGCTGTAAGGAAATAGTGAAGACGTAAAAAAACAAAATAGATTTTTTTCTTTTTGCAGTGTTATGCAATGACCATGAAAAAAATTCGGATGGCTTCGTAAATAATTTAACCCTGAAGCGAAGAGAATCAGACAACTAATTGGTAACCAAATGTATTTTATTAGAAAATACGTCGGGTAACTTAATAAAATGTCAATGGTTATATACCTCTCAGATGACTTAAAGTTTAAACAGTTGAAGTAACTGAAAGACAAGCACAGGGCCAGCACGCTGGACAACAGTTTAACTTAGTACCAATATCATGAATAATAGTATTCTTTTCTTTTTGTTTACTTGTGCTTAGCAGTATGATTCTGTCTAAACGAATCTGAAATAGTAGCCCAAATTTAGATACCATCCTACCTATTCATTTCGGAGGTGCCCGTGGTGTAGTCGTTATCGCCGTAGGAAATGAGCACGGCGATACGAGTTCAAATCCTGGAGGAGACTGATTGCATTTCACATAGCACTAATACCCTTGGGAAAGGTATGAATCCAATAATTCTCCCTCCAGCTATGGGTAAATAGTATGACAGACTAGGTTCTTCAGCCATGGTTAGGCAACAGGTCTAGGAGAAGGAAAACTCTGAATTGAAACCTGTTAAACTCCGCTTAAAAATTGACCCTGTGTCATATCCTGCCCGAGCGGAGGGGTTGGTAAATAGTACCATCCTACCTATTCACATGTACTCTTCTGCATTCATAAGATTCTGGAAGATCAACATGATGAAAATAGAATTTTGGTTGGATAACTTTTATCCTATTAAACAAGGATGAAGTAAATAAAAAAGTCGAACAAATATCTACCATGACATATGGTGTCAAGCATGCACAACCCGAATACGATCTGTAATATTATCTTTACTGCTAAACTTAAAACTCAATTAAAAGCATGCCAGTAAAAGTGGCAGGTCATCAATATGGTTTCCCGACCAGTCACGTCGTTTGAAAATGAGAGTTTTGGCCCACCCACTTTTTTTTTTCTGGAACAGAGGACTATATGAAAGGCTTTGTGGTAATAGTCGCAGCTTACAACTTCAGTTTATATAACTTAATGTTTGGTATGAGGGTAGAAAGCCGTAAAACATTACTTTATCTTTTTGAACAGATTTCTTATACGATGGTCATTCAATAAGAAATAGAAAGCAGTCAGCATGACCTTCTTTACTGGCCCTTGCGCCTGGAAATTTTTCTTTAGCGGAGAGGTAGTGCATATCCACTCATGGGCAGAACTATTGCTTAGGTTTATTGTGGCAAACCAATGTTTTGGCCACTTCTAAACATTCTTTTTCTGAAACATGTTTCTCCGTACACATCACAAATCCTTTTCCCATTGACGGATTATACTTCACATAACCAGAATTTTGATAGCTGACCATGTTTCGATAGTGATTTGGCAACGTTTTTAACAGTCTAAAAAGAAAATATTTCTTCGAGATTGAAAATATTTTGCCATAAAAAAATCCAAATCTGAAAAGAAATGTGCTTATTTCGATTTTTTAAAAATCCCCTTATTTGTTGAATGTCCCGCAAATTACTTATGACAAGATTGGTATTTAATTTTATATTCAGATCAATGTTTACTAAACCCTTATGCATATTTTATATACTTCAATAGAAACTACACCCAAGTCAGTTACGAATAGAAGTTCATTATCAAATCAATTAAAGAATTTAACCAATTAAAAGCGGTTATACATTTTATATATGGCGCTCCACCGTTATGTTTGGACACAAAAATAAGGAGGTGAATAAACAAACTATCGTAAGGAGTTCATTTTAAATATGTCTGTAGTCAATATTCCTAGAAATAGTCAAGAATATGTTACATAACAACTAAATCGATTAAATTGCCAAACTAAATATTGTATTTTCTTCTGACCAATTTAGTCTTCTGTTATTTTTCCATGACAGCAACAAGTGGTTTGGAGTAAAATCTTTCCCCATGGACGCCGAGTCTACTCTCACTTTTCTCGATCATAATATAATTAGTCTATAACATGTTTTTCACTCTAAACCCCTTAACTAATCCGACAGTCGTTCTCTCCTTATATATATATATAGATATATATATAAGAGGTTTATGGTTCTTACTATCTCATTGCGTAAGTTAATAGAAGACCAAATGTTAGACCAATGATAGAGCAGTTACATAAATAACTATTATATATATCATATTACTTAATTGTGTCTGTCATCCTGGGTTACATGCATGTTGATGATTGCAAAATGTATGAAACACAGGGTCACAGACGCTATCATTTAATATATATATATATATATATATATATATATATATATATATATATATATATATATATATATCAGTTCGTTCCAATATCGACTGGAATTAGGGCATAATTAAAATTAATGACATGATTTAAATGGACGATAAAATTCAAGTGGAGGACGTGATTCAAATGGAGGATACAATTCAAATGGAGGAAATGATTCAAATGGAGGATGTAATTCAAATGGAGGGCATAATTCAAATGGCGGACATAATTCAAATGGAGGACATGATTCAAATGGAGGATATGAATCAAATGGAGGATATGATTAACAGTTTATACTAAATATTTTGTTGCCGTGGAGCTCTCAACAGGAAATAAAGAAAAGTAATTATTATCTATTTGTATTTACCTAAATCATTTACGTAGGCCAACCGGAAAATAAAAAAAATAGAAATGCCAGCAGAAAAATTAAAATAATGTAAAGTGGTCCATGGTGCCATGGTTAAATGGTGAGGGTGACCTGAGTTCTAATCTTTATGATGCTATTTGCCTTTTACATAGTACTAATACGGAAAGGTTTGCATTAATCTATTGTCCCAATAGCTAGGGGTAAATAATTGGGCAGACGTGGCTCTTTCAATTTGGTATGGTAACCAGTCTTGGAGAAAGAAAACTCTGAATCCAAACTTGTTAATAATTAACGTTGTGTCCCATCCTGCTTGTGCTTATTGAAATGAATATAAATAGTTGACCAAATTATAACAAAGATATTTTTTACCATTAATGGTTTTTGGACTATTGTCTTTAGCTTCATTGTTATTTCCACAACGTTTATATTATAATATTATAAATTCTTGCAGGTACATGATGGGAAGGAGTAAACAACCTTGTGGAATTGACCGAAGACAAAACAAAAGTGTTCGATCTTATACAAAAATGGATTCTGTTGTTTTTCGTTGGTTTATTCAAAACTGATTGTAAATGACTGATATCCTATTATTTTACAATTAATGTAATCTGTTTAGATTTCTGGACAAGTTAAGTTGGGTTGACTGCAACTTATTAAGTTGGGAACACTCCACAATTAAGGACAGATCCTGCTTGTCGTTTGTTTTGGTATCTTTCTTATCTAGTCACTTTTTTAATCTTTTTTTTTTATTTAGTCCTAATTAGATTTTTTATAGCATGACTAATTTTAGGTCGACTTCAATGAATAGGGAAAAAAACAAGAAGATAGAGAAAAGTTTTAGTTACTAAAACCTGGCTAGTTGTTATATCCAAGTATCCGCTTAGTAAGAATTCACTAGGAAAATGTTCAAAAATTGTCAAAAATATAAGACAAAAGATTGGAAAAAAATAAACTCAGATACTTCCTCTTCCTTAAAAAATGATGGACACAACAGAATTTGATGGATGTAAATGGCGGATAATATGAACTATTTAATAGACGGTTAAGTGCAAGGTTGTGAAATGTGGTGGTACGCAGGACTGGAAGTTGAAAAGTGTATGTATTTAAGTGTTTGATATAACGTGTTCCATAAATAAAATGTTTAACCAACTTGTTTACAGCATTCATAAAAACTTCCCCGATATAAAATTTTAACTGCAAAGTTTTTGTTTCTCATAAATAAAATAAATTAAACCTTGGTATTGCACTGTAGCGCCCCACTACACCTTGGTGTAGTAGCTATTGGAAAGGGAGCCTCCGGGTGACTCTCAACTAAAGTCGCCAAGAACTATTGCACTGTAATCTTCCCCTCTAAGTCTGTAGATTCCATGTTGACATTTATATTTTATGTTTTCCATTTGAAATAAACAAAAACACAAAAATAGTCTTTTTTGCCCAAAACACTAGTCCGCTTATTAATTATTCATTATTGTTTTATTATTTTTCCTCGTTTGAGACAATTTTCACTGATATTTTCCTTCAGTTCTTTCTACAGAAATCTGTATTGGTGTAAAGAATAAGTAAAGAAGTGAGTATTCCATTTTTATTTGATTGTCGCAGCAAAGCTCTATTCTTCCTCACCAACAAACCGAGAGGAATCGTTTTTTACACCAACGCTCTGCTGCCAATGTCACTGGCACCCAAAACATTCTAATCTAAATTCTAATTTTTATTTCATTGTCTAAGAAGAACTCAATTCTTTCTCGCTAACGGTTAGACAGAAACCGTTTTCTACACTAAAGCTACTCTACCAATGCCCTAGACACCCAAAGACCTAATAATCTAAGTCCTGATATTTACATTAAGTCCATGTTTCAAAAAATCTATCCGTTCCTAGTACGGAAAATACTCATCTTAATGGTATTCAATCTGTTTCATGGTCTTTTTAACGACTCTCAAAATGCCAAACAAACTTTAAAATGTTGTATGTTCCACTCTCTGGCGACGGAGCCAAATCTATATTTACAAAACTGACTTCCAGAATGAAAATCCGACCGTGAAACCATGTAGCATTTAATTAAAATTCAGAACGAGCGAATTCTATGGCTTCATCTACATCACTAAACATTCAGCTGAAATCACTAATTCTGCTGCAGAATATTTCTTACTTACCCTGTCGAAGTTATAGATAACAAAGAGGTGAGGGATACATCGTTATAATTGAGCCACGTTATCCTGCGCGCCTAAGGTCGTAGTATATGACCCACAACTATATTAGATCTAGTTCATCGATAACCTAATTTTGCACCGTGCCCTGAACTAACTCCTGACATGATATCTAATTCGACAATCGTCAGTTGTCACAACAAGAAAAGACAACACTTTCCGAGATTCGCAGTAAATAGAGGATTTTTGTTGGCAATAACTAGGTCACTTCATTATCCGAGTGTAAAACATCTAATTTGTCCTACTACCTATAACCAATCACAGTTCCTATCAGTTGACTCTTTAAAATTAGTAGTAGCTGCTTCAAGAACTTATAGACTAAGCAAGATACTCAATAAAAAGTTGGCCATGACATTGACAAAGATATTTCAGTGTTTAACATCGTTAACGGCCCAAACTACTTTATCCTATCGTCCCCACCAAATCGAGGTTTGTTCTTGCATAGCAATTTCACTAAACCCCTGCTTAAGTGTTACCTCATTCAGTTGTTGAAGATCAGTGTACCAGCAAGGGTATATACTTATGCGACAACCTCAAGTACACTTCGTTTTCGAGACCATCAATGCCGAAAGCTTTTTTCTGTCCGATTTCTTCAACACCTCTCGAATCTTATCTTTTGCTAAGATTCTTTTTTAATCCGGCGGCCTCGATCTACTCAAGGCAAAAGATGTTGGCTCAGTCACAGTCAAACTAACAGAACTTAACGCTGAATATTTTCTTGTAGTAGTCTCGAAATTCCTGGCAAATGTTAGTTTCGAAGATTTCACCCTATTTGAGTCTTTTTCTAATTTACATGCTATCGTTCTTTGCATCGCTAGTCTATCTAGGTTGAGTCATTTACTCTATTGGTTGGTAAAGGACGTGAAACTTGACCTTAAGCGTTCCCATCTTCTATTCAGAGCAACAGACCCATCAATTCCCTTTGTAAGATTGGTCGAAGCTGCTCTAGAAATTCTTTCTCATCAAAAAGTGTTAAATTTCCAGTAACCAGTTATTCTGCGCTTCTACTTAAGGAAATGTGCTTATCGAAGATTTTACTTGTGAGAGAAATAAACTATGGAATCTTGGATCACCGAAAAGTTCTATTTCAGCCAACCTGACAAAATCTCGGTCGATTAAGCTGAAAAGTCTTGGGGATAACAAGCAC
The DNA here is from genome assembly GCA_963585895.1 of Sepioteuthis lessoniana. Taxonomy (NCBI): domain Eukaryota; kingdom Metazoa; phylum Mollusca; class Cephalopoda; order Myopsida; family Loliginidae; genus Sepioteuthis; species Sepioteuthis lessoniana. The sequence goes on along the minus strand of OY757931.1, from coordinate 80,799,629 downwards.
TTTTTGTTACGACAACGTATGAATCTCGTTTCGTGCGTGACCCGACACTATCAAAATGATTTCATTTCAATTCAGACTTGGTAGAAAGTAAAAAAAATCCAATCAAGTTACGTTTCGGCATTGTTTGGTTGGGATTTGTGGCGTTTCAACTATACTAAGTTATTCAATGCCAAATCCTCTTCATACACGTATATTAAATAACACGTTTGTTGATAACATTTTTTAAACGAGCGGAAGTTCATTTTTGGCACGCAGTCACATCGTTTCAAATATTTTTATTTATAACTAGCTGTACCCGGCCGCGCGTTGCTGTGGCTCAGTTTGTTTAAATGGGGAAAAAAAGAAAATGCATGTTTCTAATATGTTTAATTTTCCAATACTTGTGGATACACAATATTCTTGGTAGTTCCAGTTTCCGCGTAGATAAAGAGATTGTCTGGATTGCCGACTCTGGAACAGGCAACATATGATTGCCCATGCGAGAAGCAATCAGTGTGTAAATATAAGCCACAAAATTCTAAAGATTGTCCCTGTGCTTTACCAAAAAAGAAATAAAAGTGATAAAGGCAAAAAAAAAAAAAAAAAATTCACGTGTAAAATTCTTGGAAAACGAAAGTAATGTTTACTTTCATAATTTGCGTTCGGCTTTTCTCGGGGAAAGAACGACCTTTTAAAAATATCTTTTTAAATTATTGTAATATTTTTGGATAATAAGTATATAAAAACACGCCTGAATTCAAATAAAATACTCTCAGAAAATTTTAAACCAGTTAGTGGTATAAAACTGGAGATTATCGGTTCGCAACAAACATTTACATTTTTATTTTTATAGATTAATCTTTTGCTTGCACACATTAAAATCCGCCCCTAAATATATATATATATATATATATATATATATATATATATATATATATAATTTGTAAATGAATAAATTGTAGATAATTTAATTTTTAACAAAAGGTTAGAACTAATTTGTTTGACAGCTATTATTGCTATTGATTCTACACAAATAAATGGTTTTTAGTTTTTACTAACACTAATAATTTAATTTATCGTTAGTCATTCATTCCCTAGAGCTCCTGGATAGGATCTTCATCATCAGATTGTCTAGTATCACTTTTTATCTCTGGAACACTCTTTATTGCCATTGCTCTCAGGTTCACCCTGGCCCGGAGTGGTAGCACCTGATGGAGTCCTATCTAGGGGTCAAATTGAACTAAACCATGTATTTCCGCTAAAATGAATTGTTTAAAATAAAACTGTTTTACATTTAGCTGTGTGTAAACAAAAACTGTACTTAACCCATACTGAATTGTTTGAAATTGAATTTTTTGTTCATTTCACTGTGTGTAAGCAAATGACTGATGTTAAATTGAATTGTTGGTGATACATAGCAATACTTCGACCCATTAAGCTATGTTGACATGCTAAACTGAATTGTTTGAAATGGAATTGTTGACATTTAAACTGTATTTAGTTAAATGTAAAAGAAGTTTAATTTAAAACAATTCAATTTAGCTCGTGTGGAAACAAAAACTGTACTCATGGTAAACTAAATAATCTGAAATTAAATGAAACGGTTTAACTGTCAACTAAAAAAAAAATAAACGAGCGTAGACTTCTTTAAAAATTTTATCGACAAAATGAAATTAGAAATAATATACTTTATATACAGGGTGGGACGATAAAATTGTCGTCCTAAAGAAAACAACATTACCGCTTTATTTTAAAACTTTTATAGAAAAAATCAATTCAGGTAACTTGGTTATGTAGTAGAGCTGACATCTATCAAAGTAGCCGCCTTCAGCCTCAATCACCGCCTCGATACGGATCCGGAACTAGGAGCATGCCTTTTCCACAAGCGCCGGCGGGAACACGGCGAATACACGGTGGATGTCGGCGATCAGGCTGGTTTTGGTGTTGTGGGAGGTCATGTTGGTGATGTTCTCGACGTATGACCAAACGAAGTAGTCCAGTGGGTTCAGGTCGGGGGAGGAGGGGGTCATGTGAGAGAAGGGTACAAAGTTGTAGCACTCCTTCTGAAGCCAAGCCTGGGTCTCTTTGGACTTGTGGGCCGGCACCGAGTCCTGCTGCCACACCAAGGGCCCTCCATCGGCCACCTGATTGCACCAGGAGATCACCAAACTCTTCAGCACATCCAGGTACACTTTCGTGTTGACTTTCAAGCCGAATTTGAAGATGTGGCCCTCACTTGAAACCACACCAAAGACCATAACCGTAACTGGAAACTTTATTTTCATTTCCCTGGGCACGTCCCTGTTATTCGAGGAAATCCAGATTTGCATTTTGAGGGTGCTGGCAATGGGCTTGTTGTCATAACTTGGATCGGTAGAGCGCATGAGTTGTACAGCGGCGCATTTCCGATCTCGCTTGTTGAACTTTGTGTCACTTTCAGACATGATAGAAGGCTCCTATCGCTCTTGGGATTTGTACACAACTAGCCAACTAGTAGATGAAAACCGGTTTTCATTAAACGAAAATTGAATCATGTCTTTTCTAGGACGACAATTTTATCGTTCCACCCTGTATTTTTAAACTGTTTTGGCATTAAAATGACCTACAATAGTTGATATACCAGAAAAACCAACCCAACCAAACCAAACCAGGACGCTCATTTTGGGCTGGGTCTTAAAAATACTGAATAAAGCTAACCACTGCCCCTCTCATATGATGGTATCGTTTAAGACGTTTGCTAATCTAATAATCGTTCGACATAACAACTATGACAATTGGTTTAAATAAATAACCCGTCAAGTTTTTTCGACCAACTAAAAGAGAGTGAAAAATATGGATGGGAACGTTCACAATGTGAAGGTTTTCAAGAAAATGGAAGTAGACGTAAGAATTCCTGGACAAGGGTGTTTGCATTTCACTTTGCGCAAATGTCATTGAGAAAGATATGGATCAAACAGATATCAATCCATCTATAGAGAGATAATAGAGCAGATTGAACTTTTTAAACTTGGTATAACCCCCCACCTAGGAGAAGGAAAACATTGAATTCAAACCTGCTCAAATCCATTTAATTATTAGCTCTGGGTTACATTGCAGAGAGGTTCGATGAATAAATAAAAAAAACAACCATTATTGCATTTTTGTTAAGTCAATAAAATCCCTCAGTCACGTCTTCGGTTTCATTAAACGAAGAAAATGAATGCCTTGACTTTCGGCGGAGTCACACTTGAAGCGCCAGTTGAACATCATTGAATCTATGAAGCATTGTTATCGAAGACTGCTATGTTGATGATATTTAATCATTGCCTTGGAAGGGAAAACACAAAAATACAATTCGTCCGAGTGTTAGGACCTTTCGTTGTTTTATTTTCTCCTAATGTAGAAGTAGGAAGAAACAGACTGCGGAAACCAGGCTGCTAACTTTTTCTTCTATTTTTTGCGTCAAACGTTTGTCTCCTCACAACCCAGCCACCGAAATAGAACAAAGGGTTAACCATACGATTTGTGATGAATGTGTGCGTATATATATATATATATATATATATATATATATATATATATATATATATATATATATACTGGTCCACAAAACATCCTGCAGACCATCTCAGCTTTGGTTGGGCGACATTTTAAATGGTGACCTATAGAAGAACGGTCCTGGATTGCTAGGTCACGCTTATCATTATAGAGCTCGTCCCCTAGAAGAGATACTGAACTTTCCCAACTCGTTTTTCTTTTGGCTGTTTTTTAATAACATCTATTCGACACCGAATACCATTTGCTTACATTGCTGTATATGGTTCTATTACGCAGATGAATGTTTCAAAAACAGCGGATGTTGTAAGACAAATAAGAAAAAGCAAATTTTTATAGATTCTAATACTTATTCTGCTATTTTCTTTTTAGTTGCTTTCATTGTTTTATTTATTTTTCATCCGGTTTCCATGTTAATTTTGGAATAAAAATGAAATTGGCGTTAAACTATCTTAAAGATATTCCCTTGGTTTTATTAGAATAGACTACTGAATATTAGAGTTATTACCTAAGTTTAGTTGGGACAGAAGGCTATTATTAAAGGGTGCCAAGCGAGAAATGAAATCACTAACAATGTTCTGCTAACCTCTCTTGCAAGCCGTTACACCACATAAGATGCCCATTGAAATATTATATGAATGCAAGAGACAATGTCAGTTGAAGAATAGAATCTGTCTTGAACGAAAGAAAGATTAGTCGATTTTCTTAAACCAAGGCCTTAGGATATTTCCCGACCTCGAAATGAGAAATAAGCCCGACCGTCTGAGCTGGTAAAAAAAAGTAACTAGAAAAAATTGCTTATTGTCGGTTGTCAAAACGCTAACATGGAGTTAGATAATTGGATAAAAAAAGATTAGCCTCTGGGAGAAATTTTGATTTATTTTCTCTTTATCATACAGCGATTAGGCCGCTTGGAAGAGCTCGTTTTCCAAAAGGCACAAAGAAATATTACGAGGGAAATGTTGACAAAACAAACTGTCAAAAAGGGAATGATAGTGTCAGTTGAAGTTTTGCGATACAATTCGCTCGTGGGGAAATTTGTTGATTCATTCAACATAGACGAGGTTGACAAAATCATCGCTAAGGAGCTCCGACATAAATATTACTTTAAATGATAAACAGTGGGGTTTTATAAGGTTACATCAATATATATATATATATATATATATATATATGTGTGTGTGTGTGTGTGAGTGTGTGTGTGTGTGTGTGTTTACACTATCTCTGGAAAAATATAGAATTACCACACTTAGGTTTTTTTTATTTAGCAGTAAATAAACAATAAACAGATAAGACGTAAGAGTTTTCCTTAAATTGCTCATCATTCTGGATTCATAAAATATTCCCTAATCAAACGAGATTGTATTATTTAAATCAAAAGAATATTTTTCAAAGTGATGTAGAATAAAAAAAAAAAAATGGAATGACAGTTTGCATATATAAAGAATTTGCATTCCTAAAATAAATATCAGCCTAGGTATGCAAATTGGTCAACAGTTAAAAGACAGCTCTTGCACACTTCAGCAATTGAAAGAAAACATGCTTTTAACAAAATAATTGTCTATTAAAACAAATAAAAAGATTGTAGACTGATCCAAGAAAGTATTCCACTGTGGAGTGTGGTGAAAAAAAGTCAGCTGTGATTAAAATTTAATAGTAAAAAATACTGAGATTAAAAAAAAGAAATATATAAAAGATATCAAACCATCAATTAAGAACACTCAAAGCAATTTGCTCTGAAAATAGAAAATGCACTGCAAACCAAAAAAAAAAAAAACAAAAACAAACAAACAAACAAACAAACAAATCGATCGAATCAAGAATCAATGACGGTAACAGGCCTGGAAGAAATTGGCTGAAGTAAATGGGTTCACACACACAAACACACATACACCCCCCCCACACAGAGAACATGGTCTGTTAATCATATATATATTTGTAGCTGACATGATATATGAAAAATAGTATAATTGTTATTAATAGTAATATAGTAAAATAGTATAAAAATACTATAAAATAGTAAAATACTATAAAATAGTAATGAAAATTTAGTATAGAAAATATAGAAATTTGCCATTATACGCTTAATCCACATTTAAATACTTTCTAAGACACATTCTGTTTTATAGAATTACAAAATGTTATCCATGTGTACGTCGTTGCGCACCAGGGATTTTCATATTAATCTAACTTACCCAAGGGATTAACTGCACAAAAAATCTTGTTAATTATTGTACACAAATGAATTGTGTCACATTCTTTAAAGTAAAAATAAAACGACGATTTATGCAAATGTAGTTTTAATTAATATTAATTGCCATAGGACCATGAAATGTATAAAATCTAGTGTTCTTGATATCTTAAAGTAGAAATTAAGAGACCCGTGAACTCAGATAAAATAGAGTCCACGAGATTTAATCAAAATGGTATCCATATTCTTTGGTAGCAATATCTCATCTACTGAAATTAATGTCAACAAAGGATTAGGTAAAGCATAGTTTCCTATTAACAGGTTATTGTAAATATGGAAATCTGGCCTCTCTAATTTAAAACTAACAAAAACGGGAATTGTTTAAAGCAGTAGCCGTCTCAGTACTACTGAATAGTTGCAACCCCTGGAATCTAACGAACTGATTGGAGAAAAAGCCTGATAGGAGCACGCAGGGATGCTGTACTTTACAAAACCGTTATTATCCAGTCACTTGCCTCTTATCTCACAAACCCTCCAAACAAAACTTGCTTAGCACTGGTTGAGAAGTAAGAATGAACTCCTGTGGACTACTACACATGAACACTCTAATGTTGGTTGACAAGTAAATACTTATATTTACCAGCTTGGCGCTGAAGAGATGGATATCCAGAGAGAGAGAGGGGGGGGAGAGAGAGAGAAAGAGAGGGACTGACTGGAATCCATGCAATCGGCACGGGTTGATGATGATGATAATCAAATAGGACAATGAACAAAGGAAATTCAAGAAAAGAATATTGTAAAAGAATAAGTGTCCAAAATAAAAGAGCTATATTTTTCTTGTCCAATTCTAAAAGTTTCTCACAAGTTTACGCCAACACTTACCTCACTAAACCATGTCGCAATGTTCTGAGTGTTGTACGAGCCGTCAGACAAGCAACTTCATCTTTTTGCCAACAACTTTTCAAAATAAAGCAGGTTGAGCATGTAAGATAAGCTTTAGGGAGGACACAGACTAATTAAAATAATATCCTTGAATGATCACTTTTAACATTGCCGCTGGAATTGCAAAGATCTGGGCCACCATACAGTGTACCGACAATTGTAAAAAATTGTCTTGAAGCCTCTTATCCAGCAGCTACAGAACATAATGCGAGTATACCCAAAATTTATGGGATAATTACAAATCTTTCAATTAAAATACTAAACATCTCTGAATGGCTGCGTATATATTGACTGAAAAAAGAGCATCAACACAGCAGAGAATTGAGATTAAATATTTTACAGGATAATGAAAGCACATTTTAGATTTTTTTAAATACAGTAAAAGATAAGGGAATGAAATGGATCGATGTTTCTTTATTTTATGGCATATTAACTTTTGGGGATAATCTAAAGCTAAAAAAACTTTTCGAAGAACATTTATTTAACGAATATCTTGGGCGATGAGGAGATTCATACCTTTCCCAAAGTTCGAAATAATTATAATTGCGTGACTGGAGTTCGAACTCGAAGTCCAGCAGATTAAAAATTACTACATGGGGCATTTCCAACGTTTATGAAAAAACAACAATGAAAATACTATTTTTATTTGAATTTCTGAAATGAGGAATTACATTTATAATTCCTTGATATATTAGTATTCCCATTTTCGTTGTTATTGTAATGGTGTAACGGTTATCGTCGTAGGATATGGACACGGCGACACGAGTTCAAATCCTGGACGAGAATGATTGCATTTAGCATAGCACTAATACCCTTGGGAAAGGTATGAGTCCGCTCGGGCAGGATATGTCACAAGGTCAATTTTTAAGCGGAGTTTAACAGGTTGGAATTCAGAGTTTTCCTTCTCCTAGACTTGTCGCCTTACCAAAGCTGAAGAACCAGGTCTGACCTACTATTTACCCATAGCTGGAGGGAGAATAATTGGATTCATACCTTTCCCAAGGGTATTAGTGCTATGTGAAATGCAATCAGTCTCGTCCAAAGTGCTGGTTTACAGCTTCGATGTAAGCTAGTTAAAAATCCAGTAGCGCTACTGTATTGACTTTCGGACTATTTTCTTCAGAAAAGGCATGAAGCCACTTATCCTGCAACAATGGGTTAAATAGTATCACGACAGCTCTTCTACAAAAAATGTTATGGCATCAAATTAATCTCGACCCTGGAAATGCCATTTAATAAAGAAACCAGCCGAGTTGGTTGTGTCTGTAGAATACGCCGACAGCTTCTTTGCAGTGGGGTAAGATACCCACTAACGAGTGTCCTGGTATGACATTATAACTTCTGATGGTTAGTTTCCAGCCTTGAAGATTTGGGGAATGTGGAGTAGCCCTTCATTGCCATTGCTCCCAGCTCAACTTGGAGTGATAGCATCTGGTAGGGTCCTTAATGGATCAAATAGAACACACATCGTGCAAACAAGTAACAGATGTTTTGGCAATAAATGACCTACAAAAGTTGATATGCCATAAAACCCAGCCAACCATCAAAACAAAGAAACCAAACTAAATCAAAATGATGGTAACTTTAATGAGAAAATCTACATGGAATAATGAGCGTTATACTCTAAAGGAGCTCTACCAATGTTGAAAGTTGATTGGTCAACAAATGAGTGACGTTTTGGCGACTTGAAGTTGGAGAGACTAAGATAAAATAAAGAGATGGCGAAGAGAATATATCAGGAAAAAGGAAAAAAAAAAATCAGACACCAGGTCTCAGAAAAATACCACTAAGTGTATTATCTATGTTGAAACCTCCCTCTGGACCGTTCTAGGAAGACATGAAGTGGTATTCTCAAGTCAATGAGACAACGTAATAAAAAAGGATGCATTACTTTCCCAACAACTTTTCTACGATTACGGCTTTCAGGCACCTGTTCCCAGTCGGAAAATATGCCGAGCCAATTTTGGCGTTTGTAGCTCAAAACTGACTATATCGAAAGGTGTTATTATGCTCCTTCAATTTGGTATAGGTTCTATAGAAATCAATAAAAGCTTTATTTTCGGAGCGTTCTCGGGCACACGTTACCACTGTATATATATATATATATATATATATATATATATATATATATATATATAATCGTCATATACATATGTATATGATTGTAAGATTTTTCTTATTTTTGTGTCAATTCCCCCAACGAAATATTTCATCAAATCTTTTATCTTATTTTACTTCTTTCCTGACTTGTTTGCCAAAATATTCATCAATCTTTTTTCGCAAAAGAAAAAAAAAACAATCAAATACAAAATTGTATAGCTTTGAATACTTTGCCATCTTCAAATACTTTCCCCTTTCTCTCATTCTATTCGTGAGCATTTCTTTCTCAGCCAGCGACTTTTTTTGCTTTTACTTCGTTTCTTTCTTTCTTTCGTTCTTTCTTTCTTTCTTTCTTTCTAGAAACTCCTGGATTCTAGCATTTATTGAAATCATTTTCCACCTTTAGTTTTCTTTACTCTCTCTTTCAACTTCGAGATTGCTGCGTGCAATCCTGAACAAATCTTGGCAGCAACACCCCACAAGACACCAACTGTACGGCCACCTACCCCATATCACGAAAACTATCCAAGTTAGACGAACCAGACATGCAGGACACTGCTGGAGAAGCAGAGATGAACTCATAAGTGATGTACTCTTATGGATCCCCACACATGGCCGAGCAAAAGCAGGACGACCAGCTCGAACGTACATTCAGCAGCTATGTGAGAATACAGGATGTTGTCCTGAAGACCTACCTAGGGCGATGAACGATAGGGAGGAGTGGCGAGAGAGGGTCAGGGATATCCGTGCTACCAGCGCGAGATGATGATGATGATGATGATTTTTCTATATCTCTCCATTATTTTTATTAAAATTTAATATTATTTTTCTACCTCCGCTATTCACTGAATTCTTTTTGTTCTCTTTTTTTTTCTATTTTTAAGCCTTTCTTCTGATACGTTAATGTTTTTATAGTCTTTTTTCCCCTCATGTTATAATAAAATCACTTCAACCCTCTTTAAATCTTTCAGGAGTTGAAATTAGGAAAAATCAAACAAACAGAATATTGATAAAATTTTACATTAATTTATAACAACTAAATAATTCTGACTTAAATTAGTTTTCGTTTGTCACCTATAAAATACACAAAGAAAGGAACCATTTACTGGGAAAAAATAGATAAAAACCTCATCCTGTAAACAACTGTCATAGGGTTCAGTTCCCTCAGGATGGACCTCAACTCTGCTCTCTTTATTTTCTTCACAGTAGAACTGAACTTTCAGATTTTTGCTTCGGATTTTGGTTCTCACTGAGTACACTGTAATATACCAAGCTAAATTTAGTAAATGTCTCTCTATGTCTTATTAGTCCCGTAATCTCTTTCTGTCGAGGAGCACGCCCCTATATAGTGTGTCTCAGGCAAGAAACAGCATGGCGGCACCCATTCTTCTCCAGGTCAACAGCTGGTTTGAATTCAGGCCAGTTGTTTTATTAATATTAAAGAGCATTGTCTGCCCTACTATTTACCCATACATGAAAGTAGAATAGCTGGATTCATACCTTTCAAGAGATTATGTTTCATAGAAGTATAAATTCCTGGTAATCTTTAAAAATAGGTGAGGTGGTTGTAGGAAAAAAGAGAGATTCATTGCTTTTTGAAGACTATTAGCGCTATGTGAATTGCAAACAGCCTTGAATAGGTTTGTAACATTCAGAAGTTTCCATGTTTTTTTATCTATAGAGTAAAATATGCATTTGAATAGCTAATATAATATACATATTTATTCAAATCTACCACAGGCAGGATGTGACTTAAGGTCAATTTCTAAGCGGAGTATACCAGGTGTAAATTCAGAGGTTTCCTTCTTCTAGACTAGTATACTGAATATGACTAAAGAACTCAGTCCGCCATATTATTTACCCATAGACGTGGCGAAAATATATGGATTTATACCCCTTTCCTCAAGGTCGTTAACGTGAAGTTGAACGCACATAGCCTGGCCTACGATTTGAATTCGGTTCACTGATTCTATTTCCTTCGACGATAATCGTTGCCCTAAGCGTATAAGGAATAATATGCACTCAGCATGGTACTAGTAAATTCTCTTCTTGGTTGGGCTAGAAATTTGCAGCATATTCTCCCATATGTTTATTAATCTGAATCGGCTTGATTAAGAGTTAGAAGATTATTTTGCATCGAAGTATGGAATACCTGAAAATCTTTAAACGTCGTTTGTGAGGAAAGAAGAAAGATATTCAAGCCTTTCTTATTGGTATTAGCGCTAAGTGAAGCGTAAAAACCCTCGTTCAGAGCCTGAAGTTAGTTTGCTGATTCCATTACACCGCCCCCGACAGTAACCGTTACGCCAGACACGCTTATATGTAGCTCATCTAAAGTATTGTAAGTATCTATTCATTTAATATCAACAAAAAACATAAGCTATTCGTGACAATGACATTTTCGAGCTCTTTCCCAAGGGACTTCTTACACCAATCTCGGTGTCTTTTGGTTTTTCAAAATAATCTGTAAATTTCTATTTCTGGATAGCCAACAGTGCTTTCGATGTGATACTTTTCATTAGTAATAAATGTCTAAATTTACATTAAAAGCGCATTTGAAATACTAGCAACAACCCTGGGCTTTAAAAATAACTCCGTTTTTAATATATCAAGGGTCAATTTATACAGAGTAAACAATATTTTCAATGAAAGTTATGGATTATATTTTTCATTCAAATGCATTGACTTTATAAATAATTAATAAAAAGTTCAAACTTCATTATGGCTTCTTTATTTAGCAGTTAATTTACTATAGAATAATTCTAATTGAACACAAAACATTTTAAAACAAAATTTTGGTTTCTTCAGAAAAATAAAACAAAAACCTCAAATTCATTTATGTTTGATGTGAAACCAGCATCTTTTTAGTCCAAAATCTTGGAAAGCATCAAGAATTCACAGAATGATCCTAAGGGTTTTAGCTTAACATTATTATGGAATTAAAAACGAAGAATTTTGTGAAAGAAGATAACTTTTCTTCTCGAATTACAGAGAGCAAATTAGATAAAAATTACGTTAATTGAAAGATAAAATACATTGACAAATTAAGATTGATGAATTGATCAGAGCAGAATTAATGGAACACTTTGATTGAGAAAACTCATTTAACTGTAAGATCCAGCATTGATATCAGACTTAGTAATAGATTCCTTCACTAAACTTTGAGCGGCCAGATCAAATTGGAAAAATGGAGAATTATAAAAAGTTCTTTTCTTAAGAAATAGGTTCGCGTATAGGTGAAATAGTATTGCATACACGTGTTGCAATAGAAAAAAACCCAGCTGTGCTGCTAACAAAACCTTCGTCAGATGATGGCCTTGGGGTCAGATTCGGTTTCGCTGCCAATGCATCATTACCTTTAACCTAGAGCGCTCCATCAGTACCTTTACAAGACCACTAAATTCTGTAGCTTTTCCATCACATCGGGGAAATGCCGTCTCTTCGAGTAATTCTTATTATTTCCCTATGGCTACGTTGATATTCACTGAGATGGGCTAAGTTTTGCACAAAGACACGCATATGTGTTACCGCCTATGTATCATAAAACTAAACACCGTAGAAATCGCCACTACCAAATTAGATTTCTTATCCCTGTGAAGAGCCACAAGTTTATTGCACCCTGCAAGAATCGAAATCATGGTATTATACATATACGAGGCAAACCTGCTAAACTTTGGTTCATGGGGACGCAATAAGAAGTTAATATTCTATTTTCTCATTTTTTCTAGAAGGGTAAGTCAAATTTTTACAATATTTTGGTACGAGGTGGGTATATCACGTAACAGAAGCATTTCAAGCCCCGAGAAGTATCCTCTATGGTTGGTAATATTATGGCAGTATGTTCCCTGACACCTTGTTCATTGTTTTACTCCACGCGTGATTTGAAAGCTTCACAGATATAATTTTATGTTCTACAAGTTTGAACCTGGTTATAATAGCGTGGAAGAAACCAAAAACATTTGTTCTGCAAAATATGAAGGTGCAGTTGAACCGTCACTGGCAGTGTAAGACCGTCAATGATCAGGAAAAGTCAAGCAGGCCTAAACCTGTGGATACTTCGGGATATTTGTTAAACATTGACCTGTTGCGTAAATAGCGAGGGTGGCATAACAGATGATAGACCTGTTTCCTAAAGTAAACCTAACGCAGCTGTTTCCTCAATAGAAATGCCACGTAAATTGCGTGAGTGTCAAGCAAGAAAGTTGTGTTCACGCTCAACACTTCGACAGAAGGTGTAAGCACAAAGAATGTGTGGGCGTCCGGAAAATTATATAAAATTGGGAAGATTTCTACCCCAGAATAGACGACCGGACAACGAAGACCGGCAGATGGGCCATTAGTCGTTATGATGCTCTTGGCGATGGCCTTGCGTCATAAGTGGTTGAGAAAATCCTGAGCTGACAAAACTCGTGAAAGTCAAAAAGCAAGTAGAAACTGATTCGGTGCCTTGAGGGGGCCCTGATGAGAATCATGAAAGTAAAAAAAAAAGCGAAGAGAAAATAAAATGATTCAATGCCTTGAGGTGGCTAAATACCAGTCTTTGGAATGTAGAAAGAAGCAGAAATGCAGAGAGATTTCACAGAAAAACTGCACGTCACCCCCCCACCGTGTGTGTGTATTTCAGTCGTATCTTATTCGCTTTTACTTAATACATACGAGTTAAAAACCGTATCGATATAATGAAGAATAATAACATTTGGTTATAAAAAAAATATCTCTTTATTCTTTTTTTCGGTTGAAAATTCTATAAGTATGGGAGACAGGGAGACGAAGGACTTGGACGCAGACTAGCGAAGAACTACTTTATTGACCCTTCATTTCTTATCCATGTTGATTTTATGTTCTAGATTCCACTTGGCTGTTCTTCTTCTTCTTCTTCTTCTTGGCCGGGGTGCGCAAGGGGGCCACTCGGCCCTCGTCCGCTTCTGGGCACTCGTCATCCGTGATGTTGTCTCTGTGACTGATTGACATTGTGGATATCCGTGTATATATAATTCCTCAACGCCCAGGTAATATTTACCAACCCCTCCGCTCGGGCAGGATATGACACAAGGTCAATTTTTAAGCGGAGTTTAACAGGTTTGAATTCAGAGTTTTCCTTCTCCTAGACTAGTTGCCTAACCAAGGCTGAAGAACCTAGTCTGTCCTACTATTTACCCATAGCTGGAGGGAGAATAATTGGATTCATACCTTTCCCAAGGGTATTAGTGCTATGTGAAATGCTATCAGTCTCGTCCAGGATTTGAACTCGTGTCACCGTGTCCATTTCCTACGACGATAACGACTACACCACGGGCCCCTCCAGGTATTCCGGTGGTCAACCCACGCGACCCGAATCTTGCTGTCAACCTATGTGAACTGCTTACACTTTGGCATCGCTATCTTCCTGTTTACACAACTGGAATATTCCTGTTCTAGGAATACTTGATTGACGGCACTGTCAACGGTCAATATGCAACATACGTAGACTTGGGATATTAACAAAAAAAGAAAAGAAGCAGATTATATTTTCATACACCAGTTTTGTGTTTTTCCCTGTATATAACACAAAGGCAAATTCGTATTATCAGGTGAACTCGGTAACTCATTGTTTCATATGGTTCATTATCTCCATAACTTCTGCAAAAACATCGGGAGCTGCCGAATTGTGCCTTATGATTCAAAAATATGGCAAAACGTTTGACTCATTCTCAGTAACTGGTCGTTTTTGAGTTTTATTTCAATATGTTTTTTTCTGGAAGGAAGTGGAAAATATATCTGCTAGGTCCTTGCAAAGGGAACGGTCACACAGTACACAAACTCAATCTCTAGAATCTTAATACAGACTGAGTAACCCTACGCATAAGTGGTGAGTTCCTTTCTGATTGATTGCCAAGTTAGATAATTTTAACGGACTGAATACATAACCGAATGATTGCTTACTTCAGTTAAATAGACAAATACACCAGCTTATGGTGATATTTCTTTCTTTCTTTCTCTCTCTCTCTTTCTCTCTCTCTCTCACTCTCTTTTTCTTTCTTTCAGAACATTCTTAGGAATACTAACATGATATATTTCCTTGATCTTTCCTATTTTCTATTTATCCTTCTTTCTCTTCACTGCTTCACTTTTTCTCTTTTTCAATCAAACTTTGCTACCGTGACCTGACTTTTTCCTATCCGGTTACGCGTCACTAATTTTCTCTCCCTTGAAACAACCAGCAACTTACGTCTATCATTCCTTCCTTTATTTCCTAATGCAAAGTGTTACTCCTTTTTCTCTTTTTTTCTCCCACCAAATCATATAGACCCCCACCCCACCACCAGTACATTCGCATCAAACAATATTAACTGTACAGAAAAGCCTCTAAGGTCCATTCAATTCAGACCTTGTCTTTTCTATAATATAAAACTCAAAATGCAGTTAGCAATCTATCAATCATAAAAAAAATGAAGCAACACCGTTTACTTCCCTCTTCCTACGACACCCACAGAGACCTTTACAGACAATACTTTTCTCTTTTTCACGACCATTTACAAACAGTGAAAGCAAATTCAATTATAATTCCCTTTCTGCCTGTTCGATCGATGGACGGGGGCTTGGTTTCTGTCTTAAAAACCCTTTTCTATTGTCATAAACTTTTATGTTAATAAGAAAGACAAAACATCAGAGAGGAAACTATGAATAAGTCTGTGTGTATTTGCGGTTTGCTTTTTGTTTGTCGGGGGAGCTGTTCGTTATTTTCCCGTGTCGGTGATTATACAAGTTGAGGTTTCATAATGGGAACATCTTCGGTTCCTTTGTAAATAACGAAGGAAAAATAGTTTTTGCTCACTAGCTGAAATAGTTTCTTTTTTCACGATTGTGGAAATTCTATTTATCTATGCATCTATCTATCTAATTTCAGGGGCTGAAAAACTATTTACTAGGAATCTATTGAACAAGTGACGTCTTATGGTTAATACTGTTAGAATGAGATATATCAATGTAATTTTTATTGTACGTTAGGGTCAGCGATTGTGCTGACAAGAATATATATATATATGACTTCTTTAAGATAGCAGATGACCACTGCTTTTTGCAGTCCTACCGAACGTGGATGTATTATTCATTCAGTTCCAATAACATTGGGCCTTGAATTGTTGTTTTTATTTAACATGAGTAACAATGAATTCACGAAAAATATCTATCAATCTACCCATCTCCTCCACATCATCAATGAGTCCCCTGACCTTCCCCTTTCTCCCCTCTCTCTCTCTCTCTCTCTCACTCTGTCTCCCCATCCATTCCAATCATCCAATGCTCCTATCAGGTCCTCCAAACTATATTAAGTGTCTGCACACGACTGATCTAAGTACTTTTTTGACCGTCGGCCACGACTGACGAGTCCAGGCGCAGGGATCTAGAGAAGAACGTCGCTTACCTTACAAGTTCTTCCTTGCTTCTCAAGCAGTGCCATGAACGTCTTGTTCAACTTACAAGGGCAATTTTGGAGATAGGAGATATGTGGCCTTTTGTTTCCGAGTATATTGCTTCCAGGAGATATTCAAAACACCTTGTATATTCTCGTGTAGCTCTCATCTAAGTTTTCGCCTGATTTTCATTAGCGAAAACGTGGTGCACCCATACCGTTGTATTGATACAACCCTAACTTGGAAAAAAATCATGTTTTATTTTACCGAATAGATTAGTATATATATATATATATATATATATATATCTGTGGATATATATATATATATTTCTGTGGATGACTATAGAGATATATAATCCCCTACCCGCGTAAGGTTGAGTTCTCCTGCGAATGAAGTAATCGTGTTGCCATTAGCGTTTATTGCAAGTCTCTTCATATATGAATTGAGGTCTCGGTAGCCGTTAAACGGATGTATGTAAACAATAGTAATTGTGATTCATAACCGTTTAAGAATTTACTTCGCTACTACTGGCTCCTCATGGCTGAAAGGTTAGAAGCTTGGATTAGCGTTTGAGTCAACCGGATTTCGATCAAAATTGTGCCCACTGGGGCATTTCTACTGGTATTTTGGTAACATACAAATTTTAATGATAATTTTGAATTATTGACATTGCTAAAGTATCACAAATATTACATAGAAAAAAAAACAAAGCAATAAAACACTTATTTGTTAACATTATAGTGACGTGTTTCAAATATAGAATTGATACAAAAAGTATGGAAACCTCGAGTCAGTTTTTGATTGTCATGTTTTTACTAATGTATTATTCTGCCAGTCTCCACCTATCGATATTTTTTGTATCGCTAGGTTCAAAGTTAAGGTAACCAAACACAATCTAACATAAAAATGAAAATAATTGATATTCAAGCATCTGAAAATTACTCTAAAACAATATCT
>OY757931.1:80682532-80777532 GCA_963585895.1 Sepioteuthis lessoniana | reverse complement strand
TATATATATATATATATATATATATATACATATATATATATATATATATAAATAAATATAAAATGCTTTCTCAACGACGCTTCTAATGCTAATTTTTACAAACTCACAAACAGCTATACAATAAGCAGTGAAAGATAAATGGAAGAAAACCGTATGTTCGGGTAGAATATATATATATATATATATATATATATAATAATATAAAAGATATTTTTTTGAATACTGATTTAACCACAGGAATTTAAAACAAAGCCACTAACTGAAATAGAATGTTAAACACTTTTTCATTATTTTCATTTCATTTTTTTTTTAAAATCAAATAAAATATAATTCAGAGAACACCACATCATCCATCTAAATGCCCTGATGATAGCTTCATGTAAAAACCGAAACTTTTAACGTTTGCAAATAATTCAACCCAAGATACAATCATCGTCTGAATACCGTGTTTTTATCATTTGTACATTGATAAACTTCTGTATACATGTGTGCGTAAAAGTGGTTACTTTATAAACGTGGGTGCAGTTTTACACACACACACACACACACACACACACCTATACAAATATATATATATATATATATATATTGTGTAACTAAGTATGCAAGTCGGTCGGCAAATAGAAATGAAATATATATATATATATATATATATATATATATATATATATATATATATATATATATATATATATATATTTATACGCGCATTGTACAAAGGAAACACAGAAACGTGCATATCCGAGTCTATTAAAATATATACTTGTTCACTCTGTATCTATTTTCTCTTGTTCCTCCTCCTCCTCCTCCTCCTCCTCCTCCTCCACCTCTTTATCTTCTTCACACACACCCACACATGCATCCGAGTATGTCTTTGTTTAAAAATAAGATTTTCATTAGCGTTTGCTTTTGACACAAATGCCAAAGCTTTAAGAGCACCTTAAGTGCAATCCATCTGATTTAAGATGACAAAGTCAGTCGCACTGGGAAGCTAAGATATCAATTACCTTGATTGATCTCAATTGGTTGCAGCCTTTCAGTTCTGAAAAAGGTTTCCATTCACGTGATCGTAGTTTTCAAGCTGAAGCAAACATATATCACAGGGAATTTCAAAGATCACAATGAAAACTCATTTTTTTATATCAATGATCAACTTTACACAACAAAATGGTATGATGAAAAGAAAAAAATACTTATTTTCGAACTTCTAAATGGTCTGAGATATTATTAATACATAAAATATATCTTCATCACTTTGTTAATCAATACTTTCATCATTGTTGTTTTGATCCTGATATATCAGTCGAAATCCTCTTTATACGAAAAAAAAGAAGGTTTTTCCCAAACCGAATCCTAGCTGCAAAACATGGAACAAGTAGATGGAGTCTTGATCAATACGTGAACGCAAATAAAACAGGATTCATGTATTTTTAAACCAGAAGGATCGAACCCAACTTAAGTGACAAGTCTCTGATATTAGTTGACTTGTTCACATACCTCAGCAGCAATATCTCATCTACTGAAAGCAATATCAACATACACATTCGGAAGGCCTGCATATATCTGATCTCTTAGAGGACGTAAAAATGGATTTATTCAGTACTGTCATTATTATTGTACAGCAGAACTAGTTGGACGCGAACGAAAAGCATGAAAAAATGCTTGATGGGAGGAACATATGATGGTATGAGCTGGTTTGAAAAAAGCCTGAAAGTACCAAGCCATAAAACAGCAGGTGTAAGGCCACTTGCCTCCAATCTCACAGACTATACACGATATGCACGGCAGGGGAAGTATCGATGAATATTAGCAACTCTTCTTCTATGGACTCCTACACATAGATGCGTCAATGTTGGCCGACCAGCAGAGACTCATGTACAGCGGCACTGTGAAGATGCTAGATCACCCAGCAGTAGTGTCAGGGGAGAGCTGTGTGCTAAAACCTTGGCTTCATGATAATTATGATTTTTGTTTTGATTTTCCATTTTCAATTGATTATTTTTCAAGATAATAAAGATAAATGATTTTTATCATAGCAAATAGTAATATTAAAAGTAAAAAAGGGTCTGCATTTGGTCAATATTACAAAATTTTGAAAGGCTTATTAAAAGTATTTGATGAATTTTAACGAGGGGAGATTATAGATTTCTGTGATTAATCAAGCAGGTTTAGATTTTTTGTTCGTGGGTTATCTAATGCCAAAGAAATCCGTGTAGAAGATCATTAGTGGTACTATTTAGCCCATAGTTTAAGGAACGTGGGGGTTTATACTTTTTCTAGGGGTATTAGTCCCTTTGTAAACGCTATTGTGCGGCTGGAGTTCGATCTCACTTACTTCAAAGTTGCAGATCGGCACTTTAGCTATTACACCACGAGGACTTAACCCAATCGATAAAAGGATGGGTTTAAAAAATACTGTTTCTTCAAAGTTTAAAGCTTTTTGAACATTAATATATCAAGTATGATGAAGAGTAAGATGAAAATGTTGAATATTATGTACGTTTTATGGGTTACTTTCTTCCTTTGAAGCCGAGAAGATTTCAACATCTCTAGGTACAAGTGATCCTAATTGAAATGTGTTACGTAGAATTCATAATATGTAAGGTAATAAATAGGATATAAAAGTTGAACTATGATATACAAAGTGACTAATTTGGAACGTTATAAGAATTGGAGTTAAAAGGTAATTCGTGGCAATCAGAAATTAAGACGTTATAGACAGAATACACAATTTGGGATAAAATTCAAAGAAACAATTATTTCGAAGCTAATACGTTGAATCCATTATTTGGAATGTAGTACTAAGCTTCCATTATTTGGGATAGTATACATGGAATCCATAATTTGGAATGTAATACACAGGTTTTATGATTTGAAATGAACCAAATACAATCTATAACTTTCACAGCAGGACACTGCTGGAGAAGCAGGGACGAACTCATAAGTGATGTACTCTTATGGACCCCCACACATGGCCGTGCAAAAACAGGACGACCAGCAGGAACATACATTCAGCAACTATGTGAGGATACGGGATGTTGTCCTGAAGACCTACCTAGGGCGATGAACGATAGGGAAAAGTGGTGAGAGAGGGTCAGGGATATCCGTGCTACCAGCACGACATCATGATGATGATGATGATTATTAAAAATGTAATACATAGAATATATTATTTGGAATGTACTACTGACAATCCATTATTTAGATAGTCATATAAAAATCTATCTTTTAGAATGTAATATACAGAATCAATAATTAATTATGTGATACATAAAATATATTATGTAGAATGTATTACACACAATACACAGAAATGGGTTAATTTTAAACTTTACCACAACTCGACGAAATCACACCATTGTTATTTTTGTTATCAAATAAAAGAAGTACGTTAATCTATTTTTTTCAGAATTTTCGCAGAAAAATCTTCAAAAAGTCTTGGCATTCTGCCAAAAAGTATTGTAATCATTCTGAACAAGAAATTACCCAGTCTGTCTTCAACTTTGACACGATCAACGGTAAAACTGTTAACTTCTCTAAGGAAATTAAACTCGCTGACTTTGCTAATAAAAACAAAAACAAAGGTCTTCTTAATTACGCTCACCCTTTAAGCAAAATGCCAAAAGCATTGAAATATTCGGAAATTTGCAATACAAATTTTTTAAATTGAAAAAAAAAACCTAGTATTTGAATAAAATCTAAATTTTCAATTGAATTCCAATATGTCCGCTTTATAACAAAAAAAACTGTTTTCGGTTTAATTATAACAGGTTTCTTTTCTTTTCTTTTCTTTCTAGCTGGCAGTAAAAAATGAAGAAAAGTTAACCATTATGTTGCTTCACCTATGGTTCCCGATTTGATCATGGTACAAACAGTAAGGATTATATTTTGTATTGTTTCTTAATTTGAAAGCTGTTTTTTTTTTACTGCTTGAGGCAAGCCTCCTCCTTAGCCCAGAAAAGACTTAGTAGAATGAGCTAAATGATTCGAGCTATATACATCTTATTCCGTTAAGCTTTTATCTATAGTGTGGCATGACTCAAATCTACATTTTCTCTCAAAAAGTAAAAATGATGAAAACAAAAGTGAGGAAATTGAAATTTTTGTCACTCTCTGAAATCCAAACAAAATGTTCTTGCTGAGAAATAGCAAACTTATGCTTCGAGCAAATAACTCAGCGTATCGTTTGTTCCTTATAGCCACAGCTATCCTGGAGTGTAGACAGAGAGTTTGATTGGAACCTTAAGGTTACATTGTATCCATATCCTCTTCTCTTGCACACCAACAGATTGTTTTTTTTTTACCAATCAAAGGTAGATATTTCTGTCCAGATTATTGTCTTGAGATACTGACCGACCAAGATGGACAAAGTGATCAATAGTCTTAAGGCGGTCCCTGTACACGAAGATGATTGGATTCACATAGCTTCTGTTGAGGATTAATCCATGACAACAAAATCGCTTTCTTATAAGAGCTGTAAGTACACATTTACACAATTTCTCCAGTAGCCGACTCAAAGTTATTTTTTAAGAGAATACAGCTGGTTTCAATTCAGAGATTTTCTTCTCCTTGGCTGGTTGCCTAAGTTTAAAGGACCCAGTTTAAATTACTATTTCCTCATAACTGTTTGGAGAACTGATAACGCTTTCCCCAAGAGCATTAGCGTGAAGGGATACGTAAACAGTCTTGTACAAGGATTTGATCTCGGGTTTCCGACTCCATTTCCAGAAACAATAACCATTACAATAAGAGCCTTTATAGAGGGAGATTTATGACCTTAGAACTAGCATTGAAATGTTGCAAACTGAAATTTACCAGATAATCTGTAACAAATGAAAATCATCATCCTAAAAATAATCATTATCAAGTGACGCTGACAGCAAGAAGTTCTACATTCTCTCTTATCATCCGTTCCTGTCGTCCATATTTTCTGGTAGATTCGCCACAATTCATTCAGTGTCCTTACGCAGCTGATGTTCGATCAACACCAATGAGTCTATGTGTAGGAGTCCATCGGAAAACGTCGGTGGCTCACATGTCTTGTTCCTCTTACTTGTATAGTTTTTGAGAGGTCAGATAAGCAGCCATACATTTACTATTTTGTGGAGTTTTTCTTTGTTCAAAACAGCATGTGTAATTCTTGCATATCTCCCATTTAGATTTTTTCCCATGTTGTTATATAACATATGACATGTATTTTCAGTTCGTACCTAGTGACCCCGTGTGCTTTGGCAAGCTGTCACATTTTGATTAGTAAACACGAAGATGACAGCGCGTCAGGGCACTCAGGTTGAACAGGTGTGTAACGGGAAGGGAACCACGTGATAACCACGTCAGATTTAGACAGAGTGCAGAGAATCGCAGTCGAGCGTGGGACACGCGGCCGATCAGAGGCGTCTCTGACGAGTTTGCAAGGGGATGCAATTGTTGGTTCCCACTGGATCCTGGAAGAAGATATGGGAAGAAGAATTCCTCTCTCTGAGTACATGTCTCTCCATTTATCTCTCAAACAACTATTAACTGTGGGCCCTTTTCGAGAATAAAATGAGAGATATATTTTAATAAACAAGTGTGTTTCGTTTGTCATTATCGTTGATTATGTTTCCGCTTGTATTTGTATTACGGCTATACAACAATGTGTTTTGTCAGCGTACATGTGGTGTGTAAATACAGTAGTAGTGACTACATCTTAGAAGAAATCTTGTTTTATTTTACCAAAAGTATCTGATTTCAGTATAATCGATAGCCTATCATTTGCAGTCCACACCTTTGATAGGTATATACTGACATCACTGTCATTAGATGAGCTATTACTGCCGTGGTAGGTGAACTTGTCAATTAATTTCAAAAGTTTTCCACTTTAATTGGTGTGGCCTCCTTTTTATTTAAGACGCATGAACTCTGTTTTATTTGCGTTCACGTAGAAAATAATGCCGCCCGCCTCCAGACCTTGAAGTTTGGATTTGGCTTGGGGAAGTTTATTTACAAAAAAGGCGTAGTCTGGGTCCCTCATACTTTCTGCTGGATATCGTCTGCTTCTTGAAAATTTAAAGTAAAATCCTTTTCTTTATTAAAATTTTTCAACTTCCGAAGTACGTTGTCTAGACAGATTATAAGTATACGTGGGGCAGTTGCATCTCCATGCGAGACTCTGGCGACAATATTGAAGAAGTGTGAGGAGGTGCCCGTGGTGTAATGGTTATCGTCGTAGGAAATGGATATGGCGACACAAGTTCAAATCCTGCATGAGACTGATTGCATTTCACATAGCACTAATATCCTTAAAAGGTATGAATCCAATTATTCTCCCTCCAGCTATGTGTAAATAGTAGGGGAGACTTGGTGTGGCAACTAGTCTAGGAGAAGGAAAACTCTGAATTCAAACGTGTTAAACTCCTCTTAAAAATTGACCTTGTGCCATACCCTGCCCGAGCGGAGGGGTTGGTAAATATGATATTGAATAAGTCTGTGTCTCTATCGGTACCATTAGTTTCCTTTTTTTGTGGAGCATCATTATAGCTGTTACTGTTTCTTTGGGGAGGCCATCTGCTAATACTATTTGCAGCATATTTCCTCTCTATTTAATCGAATGCTCTGAAGAAATCTAAGAACTGTAGACTTGCTTCGAGACTTTTTTGCGCGTACTCTTTCGAGGATTCGACGGACAGTCAGTATCTGTTAATTGGTGGATCGATTTATCTGAAAAAACATTCTGATTTATCCAAAGAATTCTCTCAATTTCAGATTCAGATAGGATATGGCAGTTTCTATG
The DNA here is from genome assembly GCA_963585895.1 of Sepioteuthis lessoniana. NCBI lineage: Eukaryota > Metazoa > Mollusca > Cephalopoda > Myopsida > Loliginidae > Sepioteuthis > Sepioteuthis lessoniana. The sequence continues at coordinate 80,770,760 of OY757931.1, read as the reverse complement.
TTCTTGTACACATATGATATCTATAAGCTCGGGTGCAGATACTCTCAGCTCAGATAACTGGTTTAATGTGTTTAAAATTTTAACTTAAAATGTCGCGATGTTGACAATGCTTTGCATCTAAGTAATTTTGGTTTAGGCTCTGTAGGTGATTTTTTAACAACCTCACAGAACCCTGCCTTTATTTAGTAGTGAGAAGATCAATGTGAATTGGACGTATAGTTTGAATAAAAGTGATTGTTATCTTCCATTGATTGTTTGTTTCTCATCAATAGACGCCATCCTTATAGATGTGTAGCAGTAATTTCAACACTTAACTGATCTTAACCGCTGACTTATGAACCATTTCCACCCAGCATCTTTGGATTCATCCACCTTCAAATCCACCACGTTGCTTCTCATGGATTTTATTGAATTTCAAGTGTGTGGCTCGTAAAATGTTCTCCACCCTCAGAAACAATTATCTGGGTTATATATGTCTGGTGTTATGGTTATAGGTTTCTGAATAAAAATCTAACGTTAGATTTAAAAACAATATTCATAACATTTGCAAAAAGAACTGTAAAATATGTTATGCAATAACGAACTTTTGTTGGATACCAATTTATAACGGGTATGGGGTCTCCAAGTGCACAATTAAAGTTAAACCTATTCATGATGAGATTGAATAAAAATCATGAAAGATCGTCAACGGTACTTTGAAAGTTACACCTATCTATGATGAGATCGAATGAAAATCATGAAAGGTCTCCAAGGGTACATCAAAAATTAAACTGGGCCAGGCATATTGTTATGAAGAGATCGAATGAATGTCATGAAATGGCAATGAAGGCCTAACTTTCCAGATGCTCTGCATATAACGTTGTCATTAACCAGAGCCATACACCACTGGTAAACACTGATTTGTTCTTGTAGTACGTTTCTTGTTACTGGTGACATAAGATGATCATGCAGAGGTATTATAGCTAAAAAAAAATCCTGACGATGAAGAGTGAGACTTCGACCTTAGTAGTTTACACATAGTGAGAATTAGAATGGCTATAATAATTGAATCACATGTGAGACAAGTTTGCTAATTATCTTACAGTGATATATATATATATATATATATATATATATATATATATATATATAACCAGTGCAGTCATCTGCCATTATAAAACATATTTACAAAATCTATTGCTCACACGTTAACTACAAATTTTAACAAAATTAATATTTTCAACAAAGCTAAAATGGATAATGAAATAACCCTAAAATAGCGAACTATACACAAAACTGAACTCTACACATAAAAACTGCAGCAATAATAATAATAATAATAATTAACTCGACCTTGCTAGAGATTTGAAAAAGCTGTGGAACATGAAAGTAACGATTGTGCCAATTGGTGCTTTAGGCATAATAACTAAAGGATTATTAAAAGGCCTGGAGGACTTGGAAGTTGGTGGACGGGTAGAGAGTATCCAAATGAGAGCATTGCTTAGAACAGCCAGAATCGTGAGACGAGTCCTGGGGACTTGAGGAGACTTGCTGTCACTCAGACTCCAGTGGAAAACCATCAGATGGCGCTGATGTGAAAAAATTCTGATGGGTATAATAAATGCAGCAAATAGTCCTTCGTTTACATCTCTCCTTAAAGCATACCTCTCACACTCCTCACGTACATTTTTTATATAAACAATAAAAAAAAAACTCCTGGAAAAATCCAGTACACTAAATAAACTTTTAAATCAAAATGAATTTAAAATGAAATATTCTTACATAAATAACTAAAAGAAATATTAACTAGCATAGATTTAAAATATTAAGTGAAAAGAATAGTTACCAGAATAAAAATTACAAATCCCTTTTGAGTGGTAATTGTTTAATGAACAATTCAAGGTGATGCACCGGAAGGAACTGATACATTCTAATGGCAGTTATAAGAGGAAATCGCGTGGGCGGAAATTGGCTGATGAAATGGGACGAGGTAAAAAAAAATTCCCGTGGTACTCTACAGAGTGATGCACGGGAAGAGAGTGACCTCTGAACTGCATGACAGTTATTTCCCCTTGATGACGATTAAACATTCGATTTCAAAGATCGAGTGGGCGTCGAACGATTATATAACTGAATTGAGTTCCGCTTCCAGTTGAGTTCGACGCCCAGGGGACGAGTTGAGTTCCGGCCAGAGAGTTCGAGTTCCAGTGGAGTGGAGATGTGGTAGGGAAAGCCACACCAGGCCGAAGGGGCCTGGGGCCCTGAGGAGCTGAGGTCCGGAGAAGATGCTGATAAGATGCAATAAAGAAAGCCAGCATCGAGCAGAGTGAGCCCCTAGGCCTCCGGTTTAGCAGCCCTAGAGAACGAGAAAGACACAACGTGACGGTCATAACAGTGGGGTCAAAATATTACAGTTTATGTTCGGTCTCCAGCTCCCTCTCACACGCAAACCTTGAACAACCCTTTCGAACCCTTGCAATAAAGTGAGAGGTAAATATATTTGTAAAGAAGTCTTCCTGCGTCTTTCTGCGTGCGTCTGTTTAATTATTGTGTCGTTGTGATGCTGTAGATGAGTATATAACATATCTTAGGTAATAACGACATATCACTAGAGCAAACCTCATGCTACAGAGACGGTAGAAAGACTACTTTTACTACACGACCGTCTGACGATTGGGGAAAACTTGTGAAACTTGAGCTACGGACTCATTCAGTCCTGAATTAAAATATTTTTAGGTTGATACCAATTCTGGTATTATAGCATCGATCACTTTTTTCATGTAAATTTCCTAATTAGCTCTTCTTTTCTCGATATATATTCAATAGAGAGGAGGGGAATCTACCCTAGAGAAGATTACTCAGACATTTACTAGCACACCGAAACATGCAGCTGTTCTGGCAACAATTTAGCGATGTTAGTTGGACTTAGAACCGCCCACGTGCACATTTATCTGTCGCCGAGGGGCTTGAAAAGGTATATGTCCATTTCGGAAGTGATGCTGCACGCTTGTGTGACACGAATAACACTATTCTCCTGCAAAATATGACATTCAATGATAACTAGAAGCAATATGACTTAATGATTATGTGTTTCACATGTTTTATACACAGAGAGTTTGACTTTTATGGCAAGAACGGGTAATTAATTTTTTTAATTTAATTCAATTTTTTCTCTAAACTATAAAAACAATTACCCACTTTTTTAATGAATTTTGCCGAAAGTTTGATGTGTCAAAAATTTTTTTCCACATGAAAGTTTTTGTTATAGCAATAAGAAAATAAGTTATTGTCTTTTAAAGTTTTACACTGCTTTGCTTGCGAGCAACTGAGTTGTATAATGTTATCCCCAAGGTTTAGTTTTTGTATACATTATACATATATATATATATATATATAATTAGGCGATCAATTTTTATGAACTATTCTATAATTCTGACGCTGGGAAAAAACCCAGATAATACAATTTGCTAATAAAGATAACTTACACAAAGTGGTATCCAGGGAAAAATCCACACAAAAAAAAAAAATACTAAAAGCATACGTACTATTTGAAAACAATCAACCATTAACGCAATATCTGGCCAAAAGAAACAAACACTGACAGAATTCATAAAACTAAACGTAAGAATGAATGTCTACAGAGTTTTAAAAAATCAACCAAGGTTTCACCTAAACGGTTGATCAAGACATTTCCGACTCCGAGTCAGAAATATCCTGATGATTCGTTTAGGTATAACCTAGGTAGATTTTTTCAGACTCTGCATATATATATATATATATATATATATATATATATATATATATTGCGTCAGTTGTGACTGTGAAAATGTAATCAAAGTAGGCCATCGTAATCAAAACGCGTACAGATATTAAGTGATATTATATTTTGCTCTTTGTCTATTTCTGTTTCTTTACACACACACACACACACACACACACTATTTTTTTTCTTTCTCTTTCGCTTTTTCCTTGCAACTTGTTACACTTTATCCAACGTGCGTCCACTCCTATACATACAGAACATGAAGGTTTCCATAAATGTTTGATATACATTAAGGACATCTGAACTTTTAATATTTTTAATATATTTCGTCAGAACAGTTCCAGTTAAGAACTTGAACGTGACATAAAAAAAAATGGTCCAATTGATTCGTACATTCTCTCTTCGATTGTCCCATATTTTCCCCTAAAATGTCATGGACTTATTTTTATTGATTGTCGGAGAAAACATCCTCCACTTCGGAGGAAAGAAAATGGCTCTGTGACAGGGGATCAATCATTTTCATACCGTGTTTACAATAAAAACTGATTTCTTATAAAGTAAGGTTATTAATATTCTAACCTTTCATTACGTTTTTTTTTATAATTTTATTTTCATATTCGTGGAAATATGGCTAAACCGACACTATCGTGACTTTTTCTTTAATTTATTTCTAATAAATTCTGCTAGTTGCTCTTTTAGTCTTTGCTAAGCATAGGCAAAAAAGGCACATACACACAAATATACACACACACACACACGCACACACGCACATACACACACGAACGTATATATGTGTCTGTGTGTGAAGTCTAAACTATGAATATTGAAGAATAGGTTGTTGAAATTCAAAATTGGTGTAAGATGTTCAGTCTCTATCATTTTTCTGTCATTTTCCCAAGCATACTAAGAGATATTATCAAAAGTAATGTAAAGGTTACGGTCGTAGGATACTGACTCGGAAACCCGAGTTCAAATGCTGGACGAGGCTGTTTTCATTTGGCATAGTGCTTATAACTTTGGGAAAAGTATGAACCAAATTATTCTTCCTCTCGCTATCGGTAAATAGTGGGATAGACTGTTTTCTTTAACCTTGGTATAGCTACTGGTCTAGGAGAAGAAAGAATCTGATTTCAAATCTGTTAAACTCCGTTTAAAAATATGCCTTGTGTCACAACTTGCTCGTATGGAGGAGTTTGGTACATACATATATATATATATGTAGTTAGAGAAAGTGAAGAGCCAGAAGAGAGATAGACACTCACAGAGAGAGAGAGAGAGAGAGAGAGAGAGAGAGAGAGAGAGAGAGAGAGAGAGATGTATTAAAACATTCGGAAATTCAACAATGAATAGTTTTCACAAAATCTTTTAAATTAGTTCATAGACTTGGCATTTGGAAATTGGTTGACTGTTAATGAAGAGGGCTATCAAAATTTTGTGTCCATGGAGTTGCCTTGGTGTTTAATTCCGCTGTTTACAACACACACACACACACACACACACACACACATGTATATATATATATATATATATATATATATACAGATTGCATAGACGCAGAACCTATGTTAATCATCATAGTCTGATGATCACAATGAGGAAAAACTAACTGTCACCAAGCAGAGCTGACTGGATATAATTGATGTTTGTGACATTGTTTACTCAATAAAAATCATTCATGCAAAATTAAAACATCACTATCCATTAAGTTTAACGTATGAAACGTGCAGATTGTAAGATACCACACTTTTGGAATCATTACAGTGTTTAAAACTCTGGGAAACAAATATATATTTTTGTGTTTCTATTTACACAATGAAGTGTTAGTAGAGAAACGTTTATTAGCTCAGATAATTCAATTAAAAGTTTTGTTAGGACAGTTGGCAGTCGTTAGTATTAATTACTTCTGGTATGAAAACCTTTTTTTTCTTCCACGGGCAAAGAGTTGTGACTTTTCAGTATCGTAAGATCGACGCGTCTTGGCTGTTTGATTACTTTTTACAGCTGCTGGTACGATATAGCCAACTAAAATATATCCTATGTTTCTTAGAGATGAAATTGACATCACCAGTATACTGAAATTATAATAAAACTACGTAAATAATCTAGGCTATCCTTCACAGAAACTAGATTACCCTTCCCCTCATGCCCAATCTAACTGTATATAAAAAGAATCCCCGCCGCATGAGGGATATGCCAGATTATCTAATCGGTCAGAAACTCACTGTGAACAAGTGCCGTTGACTCCGTGTCTCCCATATTTAAAGGTACATCAATCATTATCATCTTCCAGTCATGCTGACCACATGGGTTCCTTTTATTCTCTATTGTAATCTATATCAATCGACTTGAGTTAAGTCCTCTAGACTGCATCCAGTGTCCACGTAGTACTGATGTATATAAGTCTTTACTGGTCAACCAACACTGGCGGGTCAACTGTACAAGAATCACTAAAAGAACATCACCTTGGTGTTCGTCCATACTCTTCTCCAGCAATGTTCATCCTGTCTTGTTCGTATTACTTCGTGAGAAGGAAAGAAGTGATGCACAGAAGTTATTTGATGGCTGTTGCTTGCAGGATCTTTCAAAATACTACGTAGTGCATTTGTGTAGTTCACATCCACCTTTTTTTCCAAACGTTTCCTTGGAGTCTTGATGGTGCAACCATACACTTGTACTAACATAGCCACAGTTTGGAAGTAATTGTTTTATTTCTTAAGAGAAAAGATTTCTTTGTGATCGTTGATTAATTAAAAGTAGTATATGTTTTACCTAACCGTCTGTTAACATAACTTTCATCAAATGAAATATTGCTGCAGAGTCATATAAACTGATCTAGTAATTTCAGAGGTTCGTCACTGAAGTTTGACATTGCTCGTATAAAACACATGAATTCTGCGTTCTTGTTGCTTGTCCTAGGATATGCAATAGATATTTGGCAGGGACAAGAAGTACTAGATCATATGCGTAGTCTGCATCTTTCATACTTTCTACGGGATATCGTCAGTTTCTTGTCCTTAGTTTTACTTTTAATCGAAGCCATTTTCTTTTATCACATCTATTGACGTTCAAACTACACAATCTTGACGGATTATATATCGATCTGGTGCAAAGCAATATCCTTTGCAGGAATCCAGTGATAATGGAAAAGAAATCAATGTTACCATCAGGTGAGCGAACCATTGCTTTCTTTTTTTAAGGCATCATCATAGCGGAAACAGTGTCTGTGGGGAGATCATATATCAATAATATTAGCTCTATCTTTCTTCTTTGTACGTAATCAAATGCCTCAGAGAAATCTACGAATAAAAGTGCTGCCTCGAGATTATTTGCTCGTATTCCTGCGATAGTCAGAATCAGTGACGTTATTGATCAATCTCTCCGAAAGCCGTTGTAATTTTTCCAAAGAATTTTCTCAACTTCAAGTCGGATTTGATTGAGAAGAAGATATATATGTTTGGGGCGCCTCTGCAACGCATCTGACTATGAATCAAAAGATAAGACTCATCTGAACCTTTCTAATGTCTATGTTAATGACTGATAACTATCACATCAGGTTAGAAGGTTTTTTTTTCCATTTTGACGAATGCATTCAAGTTTCAGTTGTTCAACAGATCAGAGATTGTTTATCATTCATCTCTCCTTGGCATTGTTGGATGAATTGTCAGACGGCTGTATTCGTCTATAAATCGATGCAAAGCAAAGGGGTAAGTTGATCGAAATTGATTTTTGTGGACCCGAAAAGGAAAATGTCATCAGTCATTATTTCAATCTTAACGCAGCTCTGAATTCCTCGCTCTAAAAAAAAACAAAAAAAAACAAAAAAAAACAAAAAAAAAAACAAAAAACAAAAAAAAACATTAAAATAAGCAATGACCCTTTGTGGCTTTGGTTGGTGTTGTCTCTTTCTCTCTCTCTCTCTCTCTCTCTCTCTATATATATATATATATATATGACACAATCCCATTTAAAATATGGTTTCAAACTTGTGTTTAGTCGCATAAGTAAGCCAAAAATTTCATACAAAGATTATTATTAGGATTTGTTCTCTTTTGAGAGTTTTTCACATCAGCTTTAGCTAATGGTTTCTAATTGGAGTTTAAGTGGCAGCAAGTCTCTTCAAGGCTCCAGGACTCTTCTCAGTATTCTGGCCGTTCTCAATATTGCAGTAGTGTGGATGGTCTCCACTCATCCTGTTATTTCCAAGTCCTCCAATCCTTGCACAAATCATTTGGTGACTGTACCAAGAGCACCAATTACTATTGGTATAATTGTCACCTTCATGTTCCACAGCCTTTTCAGTTCCCAAGCAAAGGTCGAGGTACTTATCCCTCTTTTCACATTCTTTTAATTTCACTGTGTGGTTCGCCGGAACAGCAAAGTCCACAATTCTGCAAATATATTTGTTTGGTTTACTGAAGGTTTTTTTAGTTCTAGTTGCCGTGCTTTTTCAGTTTCGTCCGAAATTTTCTTAAGGTTCCGTTTTACAATTATTGCTTGTTGTCGTAGTCTTTTTATCAGCGATTCAAGTCAGAGTTCCCACCCAGGTTTTGACTTTCTATCTGTGGTCTTCAGGGGGACCTTGATTTTTCCAGGATACTGAGAAGAATCCTAGGGACTGAAGGAGACTTCCTGTCACTCAAACCTTAGAGAAAGACCACCAGCTACTACTAATGTGAAAAACTCTCAAGGAGTATAATAATAATAATAATAATAATAATAATAATAATAATAATAATAATAATTTGCAAAAAATGTAAAAGAACTGGAAACCCTATTACACACTATTAGAATATACAGTAAAGACATAGGGATGGAATTTGGCATTGAAAAATGTGCTCTGCTCGTCATGAAAAGTGGCAAAAGACATCTAACTGACGGAATAGAACTACCAAATCAAGACAAGATCAGAACACTCGCAGAAAATGAGACCTACAAATACTTAGGGAACTTGGGAGGCTGACACCATCAAACAAGTCAAAATAAAAAAACAAAATTAAAAAAGAATATCACGGGAGAAATAGAAAACTACTCGAGACAAAACTCAATAGCAGAAACCTTATCAAAGGAATAAATACTTGGGCCGTATCCCTCGTTAGATACTCGGGACCCCTTCTCAAGTGGACCAGAGATTAACTTAGACAAATGGACCAAAGAACTAGAAAACTAATGACCATGCACAAGGCATTACATCCCAGTGACAACGTTGACAGACTATATGTACCAAGAAAAGAAGGAGGAAGTGGATTTAACAGCATCGATGAGAGCGTTGACACATCCATACAGCGACTCGAAGACTACATAGAAAAACACGAAAGAGGACTGATTACGGCCATCAGAAACAATACTGACAACACGATAGATAACAGGACAATAACTAGGAAATAAAAATGGGAAGAAAAACAACTCCATCGGCATTTTAAACGACTAATAAACAACATCTCACACGACAAAACCTGGACATGGCTAAGAAAAGAAAACTTTAAGAGAGAAAGAGAATCTTTCCTAATGGCAGAACTAAACAGCGCCATAAGAACCAATCATATCAAAGCGAGGATAGATAAGACGCAACAAAATAGCAAATGCAGACTTTGCAGTGACAGAGGTGAAACCGTCAATCAAATAATAAGCAAATGCAGCAAATTGGCACAGAAGGAGTACAAGGCTAGCCACGGCTTGGTGGGCAAGGTGATCCACTGGGAAATCTGCAAGAAATTTAAATTGGACCATGCCAATAAATGGTATATGCACAACCAAGCACCTGTCATTGAAAATGACACGCACACACTCCTGTGGGACTTTGATATACAAACGGATCACGTAATCTTGGCCAGAAGACCAGACCTAATAATAATCAACAATAAAAAGAAAATCTGTAGAATTGTCGATTTTGCAGCAGACCACAGAATAAAACTGAAAGAATTTTAATAGAGAGATAAGTACCTCGACCTTGCTAGAGATATCAAAAATCTATGGAACATGAAGGTGACAATTATACCAATTGTGATTGATGATTTTTGCACGGTAACTAAAGGATTATTAAAGGGACCGGCGATTTAGAAGTTGGCGACGAGTGGAGACTATCCAAACAACAGCATAATTGAAAACGGCCAGAATACTGAGAAGAGTCCTGGAGACTTGAGTAGACTTGCTGTCACTCAATCTCCTGTGAAACACCATCAGCTTACGCTGATATGAAAAACTCTAATGAGTAATAATAATAATAATAATAACCAAGGTCTTTGCTCAGTCGGCTGGGACTGTAGAATACACCGACTGCTTCTCTGCAGAGGGGTAAGACCCCTCCCCACAACGAGTATCCTGGATATAACACAAAACAATTTGATGGTGAGATTCCAGCAATGCTGGAGCTTTGGGGAAAGCAGAGCACCCCTTCATTGCCATCGCTCCTTGGTCACCTCTGGCCCAGAGTGGTAGGATCCGACATCTATTGGTTAAATAGAACTAAACGTTGGTTGGCGTTTACTGTTTTTATACATTTAGACTGGGTATTTATCCTGAACTGAATTATTTAAAATAGAACTGTTTTGACATTAAAATTGCGAACTTACTCTAAACTGAATTGCTCGACATAGAACTGTTTTGACTATGTACTTATGCTAAGCAATCCGTTGGTGAGGTTCCGGTGATCCTCGAGCTTTGGGGAATGTAGAGTACCCCTTTATTGCCATCACTTCAAAATATAACTGTTTTGACATTGGAACGGCGTACTACTGCTGAACTGAATCGCTCGAAATAGAACTGTTTTTACGTTTAAACTGTGTACTTAAGCTGAATTGAATTATCTGAAATAAAACTGTTTGACATTTAACTGTGTATTGCCCAGTCGGCTGGGGCTGTAGAATACATCGACTGCACCTATGCAGAGTGGTAAGACCCCCCTCCCAAGTAGTGTCCTGATATGACAATAAACAATCTGATGGTGAGGTTTGCGTAATGTAGGCGCCTTGGGGAATACGGAGCACTCCTTTACTGCCATCGCTCCCGGGTCGACTCTGGCCCAGCGTGGTAGCACCTGATAGGGCCCTATCTATGGGTTAAATAGAACTAACGGCATACATATGCAAAACTGAATTGTTTGATTAAACTGTAAAGCTTTAAATAGAAATGTTTTTCACAATTAAACCGTAGTTACATTTAAACTGTGTGCTTATGCTAAACTGAATTATTTGAAATAGAACTGTTTTTGACATTGACACTGTATTTACACTAAACTGAATTGTTTAATATTGAAGAGTTTTGCCATGTAACTGTGTAAACAATATCTTTACTTACTCTAAACTGAATTAGCTTAATTAGAACTGCTTGACTAAGTCGAATAGCTCGTAATAGAAATATTTTTCACAATTAAACTGTACTTACATTTAAACAGCGTGCTTATGCTAAACTGAATTATTTGAAATTGAACTGTTTTTGACATTGAAACTGTACTTACACTAAACGGAATTGTTATATATAAATGCTTGAATACTTTGAAATAGAAATGTTTTTGAAAACTGTGTACTCATGCTAAACTTATTTGTTTTAAATAGAACTCATTATTTACATAAAAAATGCATTTGGCGTTAAATAACCTGCAAAGGTTGATATGCCATAAAACTAAACCAAACCAAACCAAACCAAACCAACCAAGCTCTGCGGTAGAAATCTCATCAAACTTATCAACAGTTGGGCATATCTTCTTTTAAGTTAGTCTGAATAATCCTTAAAATGGACAAACGATGAACTAAAAAAAAATGACCAAAAGATAAGTAAGTCGATAACAAACTCCAAAGCTTTACATCCGAGAGATGGCAGAGATCATATGTATCACGAAAAGAAAGAACAAGTGGACATGCCAACATTGAAGATAGCATGGCTGTATGAATAGGAGGAAAAGGGGATAACATTAAAAAGAGCAAAGAAAGACTAATAACAGCAGCAGTGAGAACATAAGAACAAAGAGAACAACAAAAACTAGGAAACAGTAATACGAAATAAAATAACTGCATTGATATTTCCAGTGAAAAACTGTCAATCTTGCACACTCGAAGACATGGACAGGGCTAAGAAAAGGACATTTAAAAAGAGAAATTAAATCTCTACAAATAGCAGCAGAAAATCACATCATCAAAACCAATGATATGAAAGCAAAAATCGATGATACACGGTACAGAATAGCAATTGTAGGTTATGTGAAGAAAAAGTTGGTACGAATAAACATACAGTAAGCGAATACAGGAAACTAACACAGACAGAGTACAAGACTTAGACATGTGACTGGGTGGTAAAAGTGATCCACCAGTTATTGTGCCAGAAACTGAATTTTTACCAAGCTACCAAATGGTATAAACTCAGACAAGGATTCATTCTGGACAATGAGACCAAGAAAATTCTTTGGGATTTTGAGATACAAACGGATGATCTAATTCTGGCTGGAAGACCAAATCTAGAGCTAATTTACAAAAAGAAAAAAAAAGTGGGGTGGAGAACTTGCCGTTCTCGTTGACCACTAAATGAAACGGATAGGAAAGCGAAAATAGAAACAAATACTTAGACCTTGCGAGAGAACTAAAATAGCTGTGGAACAAGAAGGAGATGGTGATATCAATTGTAATTGGTGCACTTGGAACAGTCGCCAATGGCCTGGAAAAAGAGGTTAGAACAATTGGAAATCGGAATAAAGATCATAACCATCCAGACTAAACCATTGTTGAAATCGGCCAGAATACTGAGTAGAGTTCTGAGGACCTGAGGAGACTTACTGTTACTAAAAACTTAGTGAAAGCTATTCAGCTTAAGCTGAAATAAAAATTCACCTGATGTAATATACTGTCAGTACTACTACTGGAGCAACAACAACAACAACAACAACTTCTACTACTACTACTAATAATAATAATTATAATAATAATAATAATAATAATAATGAAAGTGACAATTGTACCAATTTTGATTGGTGCTTTTGGCACAGTAACTAAAGAGTTATTAGAAGTTGGCGGCCGAGTAGAGACCATCCAAACAACAGCATTACCAGTATTACAACTGCCAGAATACTGAGAAGGGTCCTGGAAACTTGAGATGTGCTGTCACTCAATATCCAGTGAAAGACCATCAGCTAACGCTGGTGTGAAAAACTCTAATAATAATAATAATAATAAAGAAGGTCAGACTGTGTCTTAATTAAGAGAAAAAAAGATCTTGTCGCTTAGTAGATTTTGGTGTTTAAGCAGACCTCAAAGTGAAAAGGAATGAAAGAGAAAAACTAGAGAAAAGCATTATGGAATGTGAAGGTGATAATGATTATCAATAGTAGTTGGCGAACTTGTAAAACTCCTCAAAGGCTTAGAAAGGTAAGTTGAGGACTAAAATTTGGAGGAAGAATCGAAACCACTCAAAGAACAGCATTGTTAAGACCGGCGGCTAGAACCCTTAAAAGATTACTACAGACCTAATGTGACAATGTCACTTAGACTCAGGCAAATGGCACCCAGTATGGATAAGTCGCTAGGAGTGAAATACTACAAATAATAAAACAACGAATACTACTAAAAATACTACTACTAATATAACTTCTACTTCTACTAATGATACTGTGAAACAGTAAAAGATTGATCAACACTTGAAATTAAAAACCAACAATGATATTGCCCAGTCGGCTGGGGCTGTTGAATACACCGATTGTATCTCTGCTGAGGAGTAAGAACCCCCACCACCACCTCAACGAGTGTCCGGGATATGATACTAAACAATCGGATGTTGAGGTTCCAGTAAAGCTGGAACTTGGCAAATGCGGGGAACCCCTTCATTGCCATCGCTCCCAGGTCGACTCAGGCCCGGAGTGGTAGCACTTTATAGGACCCTATCTATAGGTCAAATAGAACTAAACTGCGTACTTATGCTAAACTGAATAACTTGAAATAGAAAGGCTTTTGATAATTGAACTCTCAGTACTTACATTCAAACTGCGTACTTATACTGAACTGAATTGATTGAAATGAAACTGTTTTTGTTGGCTAAACTGAATTGTTTGAAATAGAACTTATTACATGTATAAAAATGAATTTGGCATTAGATAACCTACAAATGTTGATATGCCAAAAACTTATTAAGCAATGAATTCAATCCCTTGAAAAATATTTAAAAAAATATATGAATGTGCGTATAAATACGAAATATACAAGATGTAGAAAATACTTATTCACAGGTTATCAGCAATAAGCTCAGGGAAGATAATTAATTCGGAATTTCCGCTCTGATGACATATCACATAAGCTGAACGTATTGTCAACAATCACAGGATGATGTGTAAGTATCTTACATGAAAAGTTATTAACTTTTATGTCATACAGCTGCATTTTTAAAATGTAATATAGAATGTTCATTTTAAGAGCAAACAACAGGTTGTCGCATGGATAATGTTCAGTCCATTTGGATGTTAGTAACAAAGAAAATTACGGATTTTTATCTCTTTTTTGTTGTTACACATTACATCGAGAGTTTATAAATTCGTCACAATTTTTCTGTTTACTACGCAGTGAAATATTGATATTCAAAGAGATTGTACTAATTTTTCTTAACAACGCACACGCACACGCACGCACTTGCTCTCTCTCTCTCTCTCGCGCACACGCACACACACACACACATATATATATATATATACGTAGACAATCTCTCTCTCTCTCTCTCTTACTATATATATATTGTGTGTGTGTGAGAGAGAGAAAGAGAGAGAGATTGTAGACATAGAGACATAGAGACAAACTGATACATACATTAATCGATTGATAGATAGATGTAAATCTTGTTACATATATATACATTTATCATGTCATGACAGACACATCGTGACAGTTGATAACCCTCTTAACAACTAAATTTACAACTCAAATATCCTGATTAATGACTAAATCGACTTGTGAAAAATATACAAGATGTGTAAGATAATAATGTATTAAGATAAGACGTTCGTGCGTTGTTGAAATATAGTAACGTTTGCTTGTTCGATACTTATGCAATTTTCTAGGTCTAAAGAATCACTGTCCACTGATAAGCATATCATGATAACTATTGGCTATGCAAACAGCAGGTTTTTATTTCAGAGTATTTTCTCTTTTACCGCCCAAGAATACCGACAAGTTCGCAGAGATTTGATGCAGTAGCTTGTTTCGAGTTTAGAACTCGAAGCGCCACGTCCAGTGTAATTGCCTTCACTGCAACGTCTGAATATACAGGAGATTCTTCTATCCCCACTATCTATCTATTTATCTATCTTTCGATAGATAGATTGATAGATATTGGGTTAACCATATTTATATTTACCAACCCCTCCGCTCGGGCAGGATATGACACAAGGTCAATTTTTAAGCGGAGTTTAACAGGTTTGAATTCAGAGTTTTCCTTCTCCTAGACTACTTGCCTCACCAAGGCTGAAGAACCTAGTCTACCCTACTATTTACCCATAGCTGGAGGGAGAATAAGTGGATTCATACCTTTCTCAATGGTATTAGAGCTATGTGAAATGCAAACAGCCTCGTCCGGGATTTGAACTTGTGTCGCCGTGTTCATTTCCTACGAGGATAACCATTACACCACGGGCACCTCCAAAATAGATATTGGGTTAACAGATATTTTGGTTTCGTTACGGTTCCTAAATATATCATTCAGCTCAAAGAAATTCGAGCTGTTATTCTTTGAGTGTCTTGTGAAAAGAATAGACCTTGGAAATTATCTTTTACAAAATATTTTAGAGCCAACTTTTTGTACAATGTGTTATTTCTATGGTTTAATCTGTTGGAAATTATAAGAAAGTGCTGGACTGCGGCAGCGAGATAAGTTCGAACTTGAATTAGGCTGTTCCGTTCGTTTCGGACTAATATACTCGGAAAAATTATCTTAGCTCAGCATTAAATATCATCCCTGCTCTTCTACCACAAAAATGGGATTGGTATTAAATAATACAAGAAGGCTGAGATGCTATTAAACAAAGAATCCATGAAATAGAATGATACTAAAAACAAATAGGTTACAGAAATTATATATGATAAAGTGATGATTATTTTAAGTGGAAGTCAAGCAATTTGAACTTTTTATTCCTGACGCAAGGAAATAGGATTTATTGGAAATTTATATTTATATTTTTGCATAGGTGTTTCTAAAGAGTTTTTTTTTTGCACACAGTCATATGATGTCCACTATTTCTATCAAATACTAATAATTTGCTCACACGTCTGCTGTTTTGAATCTTTATATAGAATTCGAGTATTTATATGGTTTCAAGAGATTTTCTTTTTGCATTTGGTGATGTAATATCAAATATTTCTAACCAATTATTGAATTATATCCACAGAGTCATATATTTTCCAGAGACTAAATATAATAAACCCTGGAAAGTGGAATTGATAGCAGGAGGGTGAGGCTTAGCTGAACCAAAGATCCAA
Organism: Sepioteuthis lessoniana; assembly: GCA_963585895.1. Taxonomy (NCBI): domain Eukaryota; kingdom Metazoa; phylum Mollusca; class Cephalopoda; order Myopsida; family Loliginidae; genus Sepioteuthis; species Sepioteuthis lessoniana. The sequence continues at coordinate 80,754,578 of OY757931.1, read as the reverse complement.
AGAGGTATATTTCAAGGAAATGCACTATCACCGTTTCTACTCATAATTGCGATGATGCCACTTAGCCAAATATTCAAGAAAATTCATAGCTGGATACAAACTTAGTAGATCACAAGAAAGAATAAGTCACCTAATACACATGGATGACATCAAAGTATTTGCAAAAGAAAAAAGAACTGGAAATTCTAATACACGCAGTTAGAATATATAGTCAGGACATACGAATGAAATTTGGCATTGGAAAATGTGCCATGCTAGTATTGAAAACGACACCTGAAGAACAGAATGGAACAAATCAAAACAAGATTAGAACGCTCGGAGAAAAGGAAATCTAAAATACTTGGGCATTTTGGAGGCTGACACCATCAAACAAGTGGAGATGAAAGAAAAAAAAATAAGAAAGAATATGTCATGAGAACTGGAAAGCTACTCGAGACAAAACTATCTAGCAGAAAACTCATCAAAGGAATAACTACCTGGGCTGTATCCTCTCGTTAGATATTCTGGACAATTTTGAAATGGACCTGAGAACTTAAGCAAATGGACCAAAGAACAAGAAAAATAATTAACATGCATAAGACATTATATCCCAGGGATGACGTTGACAGACTATATGTATCAAGAAATGAGGGAGGAAAAGGACTTGCCAGTATTGAAGACAGTGTTGACGCATGCAATGACTCGAGGACTACATAGAAAAACACGAAAGCCATCAGAAGTGATACTGAAAACACGATGGACAACAGAATGACAATAACTAGGAAACAGAAACGGGAAAAACCAACTCAATGGGCGTTTTAAACGACTAATAAACTACGTCTCACATGAGAAAACGTAGACGTGGCTAAGAAAAGTCAACTTTAAAAGAGAAACATATTCTCTCCCGATAGCAGCACAAAACAACGTCATAAGAACCAATCATATCAAAGCGAGAATAGATAAGGCGCAACAAAATAGCAAATGTAGGCTATGTGGTGATAGAGACGAAACCATCAATCACATAAGCGAATGCAGTAAAATAGCACTGAAGGAATATAAGAGTAGACATGACTGGTTGGGCAAGGGGATCCACAGGGAGATGTGCAAGAAATTTCAATTTGACTATACGAATAAATGGTATGTGCACAACCCCGCATCTATTCTAGAAATCGATACACATAACCTCCTTTTGGACGTTGACATACAAACGGATCACCTAATCACGGCCAGAAGACAAGACCTCATAACAATCGATGAGAAAAGGAGAACTTACTGCGAACGGCCAGAATACTGTGAAGAATCCTGGAAACTTGAGGAGACTTACTGCCACTCACACTCCGGTGAAAACCATCAGCTAACGCTGATGTGAAAAACTCTCAACAAGTTAATAATAATAATAGAATCAGTCATAGAGAATGAGACGCTTAAAATTCTTTTGAGTTTTTAGATACAAACACCTCATTTAATCCTTGCTAGACAACTTGGCTTTGTAATTAACAAAAAAATCATTTTACAGTCCCAATTGACCACAGAGAGAAAATAAAGGAAACGAAAAAAGTGACTAGTACTAAGACTAAAGAACGCCGTGGAAGAAAAGGGATGACGACGATGGAAATTGTAAGTAGCGCACTTGAACGGTCTGTAAAGGTTTGGAAAAGAAAGTATAAGAGTTTGAGATCAGAGGAAGAATATAGACTATCCAGACTACAGCATTGTCGAGATCAGCCAGACTACTGAGAAGAGTTCTGGAGACCTGACAAAACTTGCTGTTCCTTGGACTCAAGTGGAAGACTATCAGCTTACACTGATCTGTAAAACTAGCAGGACGTATAATAAAAATCCTTTTTTAACTATATAAACTTCTATTTTACTTATAATTGGGGTTCTAACAGTTATGAACAATCCGGGTGAAAATAGACCTAGGATTAAATGAAAGGGTACTGGACACTCCGGGTAAGAATGGATCTGGGTGTGAATGAAAGGGTACTCGACAGTCTGGGTAAGAATAGACCTGGAAGTGAATGAAAGGGTACCCAACACTCGTGTTAAGAATGGATCTGGGAGTAAATGAAATGGTACTCAACAGTCCGGATTAGAATGGAAAAAGGAGTGAATGAAAGGGTACCCGATACATCAAGTAAAAATGGACCTGGTACTGAATGAAAGGTTCAGTAACACTCCAGGTAAGAATGAACCTGTGAGTAAATGAATGGTACTCGACACTCCAAGTAAGAATGGACCTGGGTGTAAATTAAAAGGTACTCGAAAAACCGGGTAAGAATGAACCTGGAAGTGAATGATGGGTAGTCGACACTACGGGTAAGAATGGACATGGGAGTAAATGAAAGGATACCCGACACTCCCGATAAGATAGGACCTGGATGTAAATGAAAGGATACCCTAAACTCCGGGTAAGAATGGACCTGCGATTGAATGAAAGGGTACCCAATACACCGGGTAAGAATGGACCTGGGAGGAAATGAAAGGGTAATTGACACTCTGTGTAAGAATTGCCCCGGAATAAATGGAAGGGTGCTCGACACTACGAGTAAGAATTGACCTGGGAGTGAATAAAATGGTAATAGACACTCCTGGGAACAATGGACCTCAGAGTGAAATTACAGGTTAATCGACATTCCGGGTAAAATGGACCAGAGTGTAAATGAAAGTGTACTCAACACTCCGGGTAAAATTGACCTGGGTGAAAATGAAAATGTACCCGACACTCCGGAGAGGAACGGACATGTGAGGTGATTTAAGGGTACTCAACACTCCGGGTAAGAATGGACCTGGAAGTGATTAAAACAGCACTCGACACTTGGAACTCCAAAACTTTCGCCTCACGACTAAATACAGTTCAGTGTTATTGCCAATTCCTCCTTTTTGGCGGTGGGGATTTATCCTCTGCAGATCCTATTCTAAGACACGCTGAGGTGGGGGGTTGAATTATTAGTGCAAAAAATACAAGTAGTTTGTGAAAGCCTCAAATAAATGTCCTTTTACTCAGAAAGACAAATATCTGTACAACGCTTGAGATCTCTTCGGAATGTTAATCTCTTTCAGCAATCTTCAGATAACCAGACACATCAAACTGACATATTTTCCTAAATGAACTCATTATTTTAATGTCAAATCGATATTGTAGATTATAAATAACAATTACTCTTCATTCTTTTTAGTAAAAACACCATTTATTCAAATTTACCTGAAAATACAAATTTTACATGCAAGGAGATTCCTCTTTTTATTGTCAACTTCAAAAGGAACACAGTTTTTTCTATTGTATAAAATTTGCTTATGTGTCTAAGTGTCCTTACAAAGCAATACAGAGAACAAAGGAACCTGCCAGTCATTTGTGGACAAATTATTATATAGTTGGCAAGGATATTCAAATAAAAATACCGCAGTATATTCTTACAAAGAAATTGCATATGTCTTCAACTTGAAAAAAAAAAAGTTATTTAATTAAACTATTCACAATCTTGAGGAAGAGCTTAAAACTGCTTTGGAAGTGACTGCATGCAGTGATCAGGTGTTTGGGAGATGAGATAGTTATTACAACCACGATGTTGGCGTTAAACGAGACATTTCACTGGTGATTCCGCTGTTTATTCTATCTATCTATCTATCTATCTATCTTCCCGTTTCTCTCTTTCTCACCCTCTCTCCCTCACAACACCCAAACGTGATTTTTTACAGGATTAAATCGGGGAAGCTGAGTGTCTATGATGGGGTGATATAGTAAATCTCTTCACTTAGTCATTCCTGTCTCTATGTGGGGATGATATAGTAAAACACTTCGCTTAGTCATTCCTGGCTCACGAGGGACATGAGGAAGGAGAAGCGTCTTGCTAGAATACGTACACCCTTCCCTGAGTTAACTTTTCGATGTAGAGTTTGACCACCATTAACAATAACTCACTGTAGGGTTAATGAGGGCATTTAAGAAGGATGACGTAAGCATCACATGACTCTTTTAACACAGTAACCCTGCAAGAGTTTCGCTCAGTACATGGATTTTTGATCCTATTTAGATCCTTGTATATCCAGATAGTTAAGAGAGTTGCGTGCCTTTTCATTTATTTTATCACCATGGTAAGAACTATTTAGTTGGCAATGATATATACATGCATTCAACAAAAAAAAAAGTTTTTTTCATAAAACCATCCACAACCTTGAGGAAGATCCCAAGGAAACCTTGGAACTAATTGCATGCCACAATCAGGTTGTTCTCAGGCACGATAAGCCATTATGACCTAAACAGCAGCCTTAAACGAGTCATTTTTATTGTGGATTAGGTCCTGTTTTTCTCTCTATTCCGTTTTTGAGGTAATGGAAGCAGGCGGAAATACGTAACAGACCCAACGTGTTGAGTAATTATTAGTTTTAGTCGGAACCGAATCTTTTCATATTTTTCAAAAGTTCTCTCACGCGAACGCTTTTTTCCTCTTATTCCAGCCACCAAAAAGGGGATGAATCAGAAGGGGTTCACAGAGCACCTAACCTTCCCTTTTGCTCCGCGTTGGTGACTTCGTTCGGCCACCTTCAGCCGCCACTGACATGGTTTATCGATTCTGTTGACCTCAGCAAGTACTGTTTTCAAATCTGGCGTCTTAGATCAAGCATATGTTGTTTGACCTAATCTACCGGACGAGATGACGAACTTGATTAATTTGGACTTTCTTCAGGCTGCTGGGTTTTGCAATCTATTCTCTCTATTTGCATCGTGATACTATTCGCTTACAATGTTACACTAAGCTAAGCTTAAACTGTTAGTTATTTTATCAGAGTGGATTCTCTAAACAACGTGTGTTCTGACAGCCAGATGAAGCAAACCTGAATCAAACGTTTTCCAATATATATGACACACAATTTATTAAGTCCTGATTCTTTGACCGTAGTCATGAATGTAACCAACCATAGTGGACAGTGTAATGGCGAGCTAACCTCCTACTCTCCATGTACTACTAACCAAATTTGCCTCGATGGCATCACAGCCTCATGATCCAAAGTTCTAAGTCTACCTGACCTGGTCTGATCGTAAAAATTCTTGAATGCATTCGAAAATTTCTTCAACCACCTGGTTGCTGTATTGAGATCAATTCGCCTTCATTTTCACGCAATAAAAGTTTTTGGTTACTTTCGCTGCGTTAAGATTCTACGCGTAAAGCCAAAGTTCTTGAATTAGCCTTACGTTGCGCGTCGATCTGTGTGATTTTCAAATGACACACGCAATGAAACAATGCAAAACGTGTCAGAGCACCAGCCACCACGATACTACCAACCATAGCTGGTGTCGTCCACGGCTTGGACTGATTTACGTGACACAATCAGGCACGTCTACAAAATATTGGAAAACTTTTTACTCACCTTAGTAATAAAAAGAAAAAAAAGAAAGAAAACTTTGTAATTTGTTCTCCAGTCTTTATGTGTCACCTAGAATGTAAAAATCGTTACTCAGTCAACGATATCAAGCAAATCGTCTTTGGCTATTCAAATTTTTCAGTGAGCCTGCGGCTTTCATTTTTAATTATCGCTTTTGATTTATAATTATTATTGTCAACTTCTGCTTTGTGTTCTTAATCATTCCCATTAGATCATTTTATGGAGATTGATGATTTTTTTTTCTTGCAATTGTATTTTTCTTTTTTCTTTTTCTTTTAATCACTGGTAGAATCGATAATGGTTCTGTATCCATGCTTTATTTTAATAGCTGTCTGACCGTAAACGCACACAAATATCTTCAAACAATTCCAAATCATGTTCCACTGTATTCGCAAGAATTTTATTTCTCTTAACCTCTTTTTTACCAAGAAAGAAGCAGTTACATTGGATGATCTTATGAGTATTTCACCTATCCTTCCGCCCCACCCCACATACTGGGTCAATTTTCAGCTGAGTAAAACAAGTTTGTATTCAGAGTTTTCATTCTCCTAGACTGGTTGCCTAAACAATTCGAAAGAACCCAGTTTGTTCTACTATTTTTCAACAGTGGGGGGAAAACAGATCAATTTGTGCTTTTACAAAGATTATTGAAGCAGGGTGAAAAGCAAATAGCTTTGTCTAGGATTTGAACTCGTGTTGCCAGTACCATTTCATTGCAATAAGCGCACCTTGATAAAATTACGAGTAACGGTTGCTGGGCTTTGATGAATTTCAAGGTGATTTATTGAAATTTGTTAAGACGTGAATGAAAACCATAGCGATATCAATCGTTTAAAAATATCAATGGTAAAAGGGTTACTATTCTGAAAATTAACAACGGTTTGCTAAAGGTGTTTGCTTGTTTATATAACTTGATATACTTAAAAAGTTATCCACTCAAATGTTGAACATTTCAGCTTAACTTCTGTGATCTGAGCCGAAAAAGCACTTTGAATGTAGTGGCCTATCTTCGGTATTGTAAGTAGGACACGTGTATTGGGCGTCACTTAAAAAGGTGCGTCACTGACACTGGCAATAAGACCATTCATCTGCTTAAACTAAGGAAGTTGACGAATATTTTGCGCAAAATTCCTGAAATTCAAGTGTCATTTCTTCTTCCAGTGCATTGTGTGGAAAAAAAAAACTGATTTTGTTAAAGTTATTTAAGAAATGGGTATCAGATGTTTAAACAGAGGCACGATTCCGGCACTTGCCATTGGCGCTATTTTCAGTAGAATAGCCAGTGACGCGACTGTAAATCGAAAAAAACCTTGTTTTTTTTTAATTTACTAACACACAGCGCTAACTTTGTCTACAGTACCTGCCGTTACTGAGTGATCACTGTCACTCGCATGAATAATTTGCCAACTCCTCACTGCTTAACTGGATTTAATCATTCATAACTCCAGCACCGTCTATTATTAGTCAGAATGAACAATTTATCGGCTAAAATCGTTGTTATTATGACCTTGTTTTATATTTAACCTTTTGATGTTCTTTTAGTCGTCAAATATGATGTAGAGAAGGTTATGATGAACTTTCTCTCCAATCAATTGCTCACCACCTGGACACCCTGCATGATCAGTGGGCTAGGCTAGCAGGTTATGGTTAGTTCTATTATCACCAAGTGCCCCATACTTCTAGTCTTATGCTAAGCTTATGAAATAATAAATTGACACCTTTTGCATACCTGGCATAGAGTAATGTCAACGAGCTAGGTGCAAGGATTATTGTTTGTAAGTTCGATTTATACTTAAAGCTCCATTCATTTGGCTCTGGGCTAAGCTTATTTAATAACAACTAGATACCACTTGTTTTGTGTAAATAGTTCACAACGTCACAAAAAATTCTGCTTACTTGAATCGTAACTTATGGTTCTTCCAACAATTTCAGCTTGATTCCCATTAATCACTCAAGTGCTAACTATATAGATAATCTGGCTCTTATCTGAACATATTTGGCATGAGATAAAACCTTTGTAGCAATGAAAATAGGTTTTATTCAACTATGAAACATGTTTTAGCATTTTACTTGAAGCTTAAAGTGAGAAGTCCCCTTGGCGTAGTTGCAAATATGCGTAGCTCATTGTCCCTTACGTAAAGATGCTTAAAGGTGTCCTGTTTTCATTTGTGGACTGCGTCATCGCAGTTAACGGATTCGATTTCCAGTTTTTCTTTTACCTTTACAATCGGACTAATACCCTTTGGAATGGTCAGAAACCCCTTATCTCCCCAGCTATAGTTTAAATAATACCACTACAGTTCTTCTACAATGATAGATTTAGCATTAAATCACCCAAGAAGTTTGATATGCCATTTATCAAAGAAATCGAATCGTGCTGAATCTAGGATGATGTACCCACTATCAGCAGAAATTTGTGATACACTTATTTTTCTGAGAGAATTGTTATAGAAAATAATCTTATTTTGTTTATCACGTAATTCTATGTCGCTCTAATTCTGTGTTGTATTTAGTTTCAAAAATACACCAAAATAATAGCGTTAGTTAGATAGCTTTGCAAGTTAAACCTCAATTTTCCATGTTCCTGTGTCAACATGGAATTGACTCAAGAAAATAAAGATAAAAATGTTTTAAGTATGATCCCTAACTCTCATGAACAAAGGGGTTATATAATCTTGACGAAATCTTTCTTAGAGGAATTCCTTCATAATTCTAACTACTATTAATCGCCTTAGAGGTCAGTAAATACCGATCCAATCGATAGTAGAGAGAGAGAGAGAGAGAGAGAGAGAGAGAGAGAGAGAGAGAGAGAGAGAGAGAGAGAGAGAGAGAAAGAGGGAGAGAGTTCAGACTTATATGAAAAAGAAATATTTAAATCACCGGTGGGGAGGATGGCAGGAATATGGATAATTCTGTCTGCAACAAACGAAACACGGTATCAGTTTTATTTTAAAATTATTTAGGTGCTGCCGGCTGGAAAAGAAGAGATGCTTGGAAAACGTGAATAAAACGTTCTGTCATTTTCTAAGTGTGATGACAACAATTGTTCAATAGTGCGGAAGTCCTTCCGGACATTATTGTACTTTTTTCTGTTTCCTTCCGGCTCACTTTTATGGGTTTATATATATATATATATATATATATATATTGCTTTTTTTTATTTTCTTGTCATCAAAGATGGTCTTGTTTCTTTTGTTTTTATTTGCTTTAGTTCTTCATTTATTTTTTAGGACAAAGTTAACTTGGAAAACAAACATTGCTTATTGCTTATTTGACATAAGAAAAAATATTTTTGTCTATAAAAATATTTCTTTTTTTAATCAAATTGAAAGTTCATGGTAAAACTCTTTGGCGCCCTTCTATATTTTTATCGCTTATCAGAACACCCCGTCAGTGGGGGTTAACATAGGCTTACGGGCTATTGGCGTAGTGGTAGAGTGCTTGTCAATAGTCCAGGAGACCAGGGTTCAATCCCAGGTCGTCACACCAAAGACTCAAAAAATATACTCGATGCCGCCTTGCTAAACACTCAGTATTATAAGGTATGTATCAAGGGTAAACTGTAGCAATTCAGAGAATAGAGTAGCCTCCACCCCGATACATTTGTGTAGTAACTATTGAGAAGAAAGCCTTCGGGTGGCTCTCGTCTTACTGTATACCCGGTTGAGCAGTAAGAGTTCTTCAAATAGTGGTGTTCTGAATATAACACTAACCTGCAGCGGTTGATGAGGCCCCTGTTCAAGAGTTCTAGGGAGTATGGTCTACAACTCTGACCTTGAGTGGCATTTGCTTTTCTAGTTATATCTATCGGTCTAATATATGTTTAAAAATTATTCATATTTGCTAGCATTGTGTAAAAAAACCTCCCAAAACACTTAAGAAACGACAACCCAAAATGTAAAAAATGATAATAGTGGCCAATTTATTTTTTCATAAAATAGCAAAGGCCTCTCGGTAAAGCTCACAATGCCCTGTCTATTATAATAACAGTGGCCAATTTATTTTTCCATAAAATACTGAACCCTCTCGGTAAAGCTCACAATGTCCTTTGTATTATAATAACAGTGGCCAATTTATTTTTCCATAAAACACTGAAGGCCTCTCGGTAAAGCTCACAATGTCCTGTCTATGAAATAACCGTGGCCAATTTATTTTTCCATAAAATAGCGAATGCCTCTCGGTAAAGCTTACAATGTCCTGTCTATTATAATAACAGTGGAAAATTTATTTTTCCATAAAATACTGAAGGCCTCTCGGTAAAGCACAACATCTTATTTTGTATTATAATAACAATGGCCAATTTAATTTTACATAAAATAACGAAGGCCTCTCGGTAAAGCTCACAATGTCCTGTCTATGATAATAACCGTGGCCAATTTATTTTTCCATAAAATACTGAACCCTCTCGGTAAAGCTCACAATGTCCTTTGTATTATAATAACAGTGGCCAATTTATTTTACCATAAAATACTGAAGGCCTCTCGGTAAAGCTCACAATGTCCTTTGTATTATAATAACTGTGGCCAATTTATTTTTCCATAAAATACTGAAGGCCTCTCGGTAAAGCTCACAATGTCCTTTCTATTATAATAACTGTGGCCAATTTATTTTTCCATAAAATACTGAAGGCCTCTCGGTAAAGCTCACAATGTCCTTTGTATTATAATAACTGTGGCCAATTTATTTTTCCATAAAACACTGAAGGCCTCTCGGTAAAGCTCACAATGTCCTTTCTATTATAATAACTGTGGCCAATTTATTTTTCCATAAAATACTGAAGGCCTCTCGGTAAAGCTCACAATGTCCTTTGTATTATAATAACAGTGGCCAATTTATTTTTCCATAAAATACTGAAGGCCTCTCGGTAAAGCTCACAATGTCCTTTGTATTATAATAACTGTGGCCAATTTATTTTTCCATAAAACACTGAAGGCCTCTCGGTAAAGCTCACAATGTCCTTTGTATTATAATAACTGTGGCCAATTTATTTTTCAATAAAACACTGAAGGCCTCTCGGTAAAGCTCACAATGTCCTTTCTATTATGATAACTGTGGCCAATTTATTTTTCCATAAAACACTGAAGGCCTCTCGGTAAAGCTCACAATGTCCTTTCTATTATGATAACTGTGGCCAATTTATTTTTCCATAAAACACTGAAGGCCTCTCGGTAAAGCTCACAATGTCCTTTCTATTATAATAACTGTGGCCAATTTATTTTTCCATAAAACACTGAAGGCCTCTCGGTAAAGCTCACAATGTCCTTTGTATTATAATAACTGTGGCCAATTTATTTTTCCATAAAACACTGAAGGCCTCTCGGTAAAGCTCACAATGTCCTTTGTATTATAATAACTGTGGCCAATTTATTTTTCCATAAAACACTGAAGGCCTCTCGGTAAAGCTCACAATGTCCTTTCTATTATGATAACTGTGGCCAATTTATTTTTCCATAAAACACTGAAGGCCTCTCGGTATAGCTCACAATGTCCTTTCTATTATGATAACTGTGGCCAATTTATTTTTCCATAAAACACTGAAGGCCTCTCGGTAAAGCTCACAATGTCCTTTCTATTATGATAACTGTGGCCAATTTATTTTTCCATAAAACACTGAAGGCCTCTAGGTAAAGCTCACAATGTCCTTTCTATTATGATAACTGTGGCCAATTTATTTTTCCATAAAACACTGAAGGCCTCTCGGTAAAGCTCACAATGTCCTTTCTATTATGATAACTGTGGCCAATTTATTTTTCCATAAAACACTGAAGGCCTCTCGGTAAAGCTCACAATGTCCTTTCTATTATAATAACTGTGGCCAATTTATTTTTCCATAAAACACTGAAGGCCTCTCGGTAAAGCTCACAATGTCCTTTCTATTATAATAACTGTGGCCAATTTATTTTTCCATAAAACACTGAAGGCCTCTCGGTAAAGCTCACAATGTCCTTTGTATTATAATAACTGTGGCCAATTTATTTTTCCATAAAACACTGAAGGCCTCTCGGTAAAGCTCACAATGTCCTTTGTATTATAATAACAGTGGCCAATTTATTTTTTCCATAAAACACTGAAGGCCTCTCGGTAAAGCTCACAATGTCCTTTCTATTATGATAACTGTGGCCAATTTATTTTTTCCATAAAACACTGAAGGCCTCTCGGTAAAGCTCACAATGTCCTTTCTATTATAATAACTGTGGCCAATTTATTTTTCCATAAAACACTGAAGGCCTCTCGGTAAAGCTCACAATGTCCTGTCTATTATGATAACTGTGGCCAATTTATTTTTCCATAAAACACTGAAGGCCTCTCGGTAAAGCTCACAATGTCCTTTCTATTATAATAACAGTGGCCAATTTATTTTTTCCATAAAACACTGAAGGCCTCTCGGTAAAGCTCACAATGTCCTGTCTATTATGATAACTGTGGCCAATTTATTTTTTCCATAAAACACTGAAGGCCTCTCGGTAAAGCTCACAATGTCCTTTCTATTATAATAACTGTGGCCAATTTATTTTTCCATAAAACACTGAAGGCCTCTCGGTAAAGCTCACAATGTCCTTTCTATTATGATAACTGTGGCCAATTTATTTTTCCATAAAACACTGAAGGCCTCTCGGTAAAGGTCACAATGTCCTTTCTATTATGATAACTGTGGCCAATTTATTTTTCCATAAAACACTGAAGGCCTCTCGGTAAAGCTCACAATGTCCTTTGTATTATAATAACTGTGGCCAATTTATTTTTCCATAAAACACTGAAGGCCTCTCGGTAAAGCTCACAATGTCCTTTCTATTATGGTAACAGTGGCCAATTTATTTTTTCCATAAAACACTGAAGGCCTCTCGGTAAAGTTCACATTGTCCTGTCTATTATAATAACAGTGGCCAATTTATTTTTTCCATAAAACACTGAAGGCCTAACGGTAAAGCTCACAATGTCCTGTCTATTATAATAACAGTGGCCAATTTATTTTTTCCATAAAACACTGAAGGCCTCTCGGTAAAGCTCACAATGTCCTTTCTATTATAATAACAGTGGCCAATTTATTTTTTCCATAAAACACTGAAGGCCTCTCGGTAAAGCTCACAATGTCCTTTCTATTATAATAACAGTGGCCAATTTATTTTTTCCATAAAACACTGAAGGCCTCTCGGTAAAGCTCACAATGTCCTTTCTATTATAATAACAGTGGCCAATTTATTTTTTCCATAAAACACTGAAGGCCTCTCGGTAAAGCTCACAATGTCCTTTCTATTATAATAACTGTGGCCAATTTATTTTTCCATAAAACACTGAAGGCCTCTCGGTAAAGCTCACAATGTCCTTTCTATTATAATAACTGTGGCCAATTTATTTTTCCATAAAACACTGAAGGCCTCTCGGTAAAGCTCACAATGTCCTTTCTATTATGATAACTGTGGCCAATTTATTTTTCCATAAAACACTGAAGGCCTCTCGGTAAAGCTCACAATGTCCTTTCTATTATGATAACTGTGGCCAATTTATTTTTCCATAAAACACTGAAGGCCTCTCGGTAAAGCTCACAATGTCCTTTCTATTATAATAACTGTGGCCAATTTATTTTTCCATAAAACACTGAAGGCCTCTCGGTAAAGCTCACAATGTCCTTTCTATTATAATAACTGTGGCCAATTTATTTTTCCATAAAACACTGAAGGCCTCTCGGTAAAGCTCACAATGTCCTTTGTATTATAATAACTGTGGCCAATTTATTTTTCCATAAAACACTGAAGGCCTCTCGGTAAAGCTCACAATGTCCTTTGTATTATAATAACAGTGGCCAATTTATTTTTTCCATAAAACACTGAAGGCCTCTCGGTAAAGCTCACAATGTCCTTTCTATTATGATAACTGTGGCCAATTTATTTTTTCCATAAAACACTGAAGGCCTCTCGGTAAAGCTCACAATGTCCTTTCTATTATAATAACTGTGGCCAATTTATTTTTCCATAAAACACTGAAGGCCTCTCGGTAAAGCTCACAATGTCCTGTCTATTATGATAACTGTGGCCAATTTATTTTTCCATAAAACACTGAAGGCCTCTCGGTAAAGCTCACAATGTCCTTTCTATTATAATAACAGTGGCCAATTTATTTTTTCCATAAAACACTGAAGGCCTCTCGGTAAAGCTCACAATGTCCTGTCTATTATGATAACTGTGGCCAATTTATTTTTTCCATAAAACACTGAAGGCCTCTCGGTAAAGCTCACAATGTCCTTTCTATTATAATAACTGTGGCCAATTTATTTTTCCATAAAACACTGAAGGCCTCTCGGTAAAGCTCACAATGTCCTTTCTATTATAATAACTGTGGCCAATTTATTTTTCCATAAAACACTGAAGGCCTCTCGGTAAAGCTCACAATGTCCTTTGTATTATAATAACAGTGGCCAATTTATTTTTTCCATAAAACACTGAAGGCCTCTCGGTAAAGCTCACAATGTCCTGTCTATTATGATAACTGTGGCCAATTTATTTTTTCCATAAAACACTGAAGGCCTCTCGGTAAAGCTCACAATGTCCTTTCTATTATAATAACAGTGGCCAATTTATTTTTTCCATAAAACACTGAAGGCCTCTCGGTAAAGCTCACAATGTCCTTTCTATTATAATAACTGTGGCCAATTTATTTTTCCATAAAACACTGAAGGCCTCTCGGTAAAGCTCACAATGTCATTTCTATTATAATAACTGTGGCCAATTTATTTTTCCATAAAACACTGAAGGCCTCTCGGTAAAGCTCACAATGTCCTTTCTATTATGATAACTGTGGCCAATTTATTTTTCCATAAAACACTGAAGGCCTCTCGGTAAAGCTCACAATGTCCTTTTTATTATGATAACAGTGGCCAATTTATTTTTTCCATAAAACACTGAAGGCCTCTCGGTAAAGCTCACAATGTCCTTTCTATTATAATAACTGTGGCCAATTTATTTTTCCATAAAACACTGAAGGCCTCTCGGTAAAGCTCACAATGTCCTTTCTATTATAATAACTGTGGCCAATTTATTTTTCCATAAAACACTGAAGGCCTCTCGGTAAAGCTCACAATGTCCTTTCTATTATAATAACTGTGGCCAATTTATTTTTCCATAAAACACTGAAGGCCTCTCGGTAAAGCTCACAATGTCCTTTCTCTTATAATAACTGTGGCCAATTTATTTTTCCATAAAACACTGAAGGCCTCTCGGTAAAGCTCACAATGTCCTTTCTATTATGACAACTGTGGCCAATTTATTTTTCCATAAAACACTGAAGGCCTCTCGGTAAAGCTCACAATGTCCTTTGTATTATAATAACTGTGGCCAATTTATTTTTCCATAAAACACTGAAGGCCTCTCGGTAAAGCTCACAATGTCCTTTCTATTATAATAACTGTGGCCAATTTATTTTTCCATAAAACACTGAAGGCCTCTCGGTCAAGCTCACAATGTCCTGTCTATTATAATAACAGTGGCCAATTTATTTTTTCCATAAAACACTGAAGGCCTCTCGGTAAAGCTCACAATGTCCTGTCTATTATAATAACTGTGGCCAATTTATTTTTTCCATAAAACACTGAAGGCCTCTCGGCAAAGCTCACAATGTCCTTTCTATTATAATAACTGTGGCCAATTTATTTTTCCATAAAACACTGAAGGCCTCTCGGTAAAGCTCACAATGTCCTTTCTATTATGATAACAGTGGCCAATTTATTTTTTCCATAAAACACTGAAGGCCTCTCGGTAAAGCTCACAATGTCCTGTCTATTATAATAACAGTGGCCAATTTATTTTTTCCATAAAACACTGAAGGCCTCTCGGTAAAGCTCACAATGTCCTTTCTATTATAATAACTGTGGCCAATTTATTTTTCCATAAAACACTGAAGGCCTCTCGGTATAGCTCACAATGTCCTTTCTATTATGATAACTGTGGCCAATTTATTTTTCCATAAAATACTGAAGGCCTCTCGGTAAAGCTCACAATGTCCTTTGTATTATAATAACTGTGGCCAATTTATTTTTCCATAAAACACTGAAGGCCTCTCGGTAAAGCTCACAATGTCCTTTGTATTATAATAACTGTGGCCAATTTATTTTTCCATAAAACACTGAAGGCCTCTCGGTAAAGCTCACAATGTCCTTTCTATTATGATAACTGTGGCCAATTTATTTTTCCATAAAACACTGAAGGCCTCTCGGTAAAGCTCACAATGTCCTTTCTATTATGATAACTGTGGCCAATTTATTTTTCCATAAAACACTGAAGGCCTCTCGGTAAAGCTCACAATGTCCTTTCTATTATAATAACTGTGGCCAATTTATTTTTCCATAAAACACTGAAGGCCTCTCGGTAAAGCTCACAATGTCCTTTCTATTATAATAACTGTGGCCAATTTATTTTTCCATAAAACACTGAAGGCCTCTCGGTAAAGCTCACAATGTCCTTTGTATTATAATAACAGTGGCCAATTTATTTTTTCCATAAAACACTGAAGGCCTCTCGGTAAAGCTCACAATGTCCTGTCTATTATGATAACTGTGGCCAATTTATTTTTTCCATAAAACACTGAAGGCCTCTCGGTAAAGCTCACAATGTCCTTTCTATTATAATAACTGTGGCCAATTTATTTTTCCATAAAACACTGAAGGCCTCTCGGTAAAGCTCACAATGTCCTGTCTATTATGATAACTGTGGCCAATTTATTTTTCCATAAAACACTGAAGGCCTCTCGGTAAGCTCACAATGTCCATTCTATTATAATAACAGTGGCCAATTTATTTTTTCCATAAAACACTGAAGGCCTCTCGGTAAAGCTCACAATGTCCTGTCTATTATGATAACTGTGGCCAATTTATTTTTTCCATAAAACACTGAAGGCCTCTCGGTAAAGCTCACAATGTCCTTTCTATTATAATAACTGTGGCCAATTTATTTTTCCATAAAACACTGAAGGCCTCTCGGTAAAGCTCACAATGTCCTTTCTATTATGATAACTGTGGCCAATTTATTTTTCCATAAAACACTGAAGGCCTCTCGGTAAAGGTCACAATGTCCTTTCTATTATGATAACTGTGGCCCATTTATTTTTCCATAAAACACTGAAGGCCTCTCGGTAAAGCTCACAATGTCCTTTGTATTATAATAACTGTGGCCAATTTATTTTTCCATAAAACACTGAAGGCCTCTCGGTAAAGCTCACAATGTCCTTTCTATTATGATAACAGTGGCTAATTTATTTTTTCCATAAAACACTGAAGGCCTCTCGGTAAATTTCACAATGTCCTGTCTATTATAATAACAGTGGCCAATTTATTTTTTCCATAAAACACTGAAGGCCTCTCGGTAAAGCTCACAATGTCCTGTCTATTATAATAACAGTGGCCAATTTATTTTTTCCATAAAACACTGAAGGCCTCTCGGTAAAGCTCACAATGTCCTGTCTATTATAATAACAGTGGCCAATTTATTTTTTCCATAAAACACTGAAGGCCTCTCGGTAAAGCTCACAATGTCCTTTCTATTATAATAACAGTGGCCAATTTATTTTTTCCATAAAACACTGATGGCCTCTCGGTAAAGCTCACAATGTCCTTTCTATTATAATAACTGTGGCCAATTTATTTTTCCATAAAACACTGAAGGCCTCTCGGTAAAGCTCACAATGTCCTTTCTATTATAATAACTGTGGCCAATTTATTTTTCCATAAAACACTGAAGGCCTCTCGGTAAAGCTCACAATGTCCTTTCTATTATGATAACTGTGGCCAATTTATTTTTCCATAAAACACTGAAGGCCTCTCGGTAAAGCTCACAATGTCCTTTCTATTATGATAACAGTGGCCAATTTATTTTTTCCATAAAACACTGAAGGCCTCTCGGTAAAGCTCACAATGTCCTTTCTCTTATAATAACTGTGGCCAATTTATTTTTCCATAAAACACTGAAGGCCTCTCGGTAAAGCTCACAATGTCCTTTCTATTATGACAACTGTGGCCAATTTATTTTTCCATAAAACACTGAAGGCCTCTCGGTAAAGCTCACAATGTCCTTTGTATTATAATAACTGTGGCCAATTTATTTTTCCATAAAACACTGAAGGCCTCTCGGTAAAGCTAACAATGTCCTTTCTATTATAATAACTGTGGCCAATTTATTTTTTCCATAAAACACTGAAGGCCTCTCGGTAAAGCTCACAATGTCCTTTCTATTATAATAACAGTGGCCAATTTATTTTTCCATAAAACACTGAAGGCCTCTCGGTAAAGCTCACAATGTCCTTTCTATTATGATAACAGTGGCCAATTTATTTTTTCCATAAAACACTGAAGGCCTCTCGGTAAAGCTCACAATGTCCTTTCTATTATGATAACTGTGGCCAATTTATTTTTCCATAAAACACTGAAGGCCTCTCGGTAAAGCTCACAATGTCCTTTCTATTATGACAACTGTGGCCAATTTATTTTTCCATAAAACACTGAAGGCCTCTCGGTAAAGCTCACAATGTCCTTTGTATTATAATAACTGTGGCCAATTTATTTTTCCATAAAACACTGAAGGCCTCTCGGTAAAGCTCACAATGTCCTTTCTATTATAATAACTGTGGCCAATTTATTTTTCCATAAAACACTGAAGGCCTCTCGGTAAAGCTCACAATGTCCTTTCTATTATAATAACTGTGGCCAATTTATTTTTCCATAAAACACTGAAGGCCTCTCGGTAAAGCTCACAATGTCCTTTCTATTATGATAACAGTGGCCAATTTATTTTTTCCATAAAACACTGAAGGCCTCTCGGTAAAGCTCACAATGTCCTGTCTATTATAATAACAGTGGCCAATTTATTTTTTCCATAAAACACTGAAGGCCTCTCGGTAAAGCTCACAATGTCCTTTCTATTATAATAACTGTGGCCAATTTATTTTTCCATAAAACACTGAAGGCCTCTCGGTAAAGCTCACAATGTCCTTTCTATTATAATAACTGTGGCCAATTTATTTTTCCATAAAACACTGAAGGCCTCTCGGTAAAGCTCACAATGTCCTTTCTATTATGATAACTGTGGCCAATTTATTTTTCCATAAAACACTGAAGGCCTCTCGGTAAAGCTCACAATGTCCTTTCTATTATGATAACTGTGGCCAATTTATTTTTCCATAAAACACTGAAGGCCTCTCGGTAAAGCTCACAATGTCCTCTGTATTATAATAACTGTGGCCAATTTATTTTTCCATAAAACACTGAAGGCCTCTCGGTAAAGCTCACAATGTCCTTTGTATTATGATAACAGTGGCCAATTTATTTTTTCCATAAAACACTGAAGGCCTCTCGGTAAAGCTCACAATGTCCTGTCTATTATAATAACAGTGGCCAATTTATTTTTCCATAAAACAATGAAGGCCTCTCGGTAAAGCTCACAATGTCCTTTCTATTATGATAACTGTGGCCAATTTATTTTTCCATAAAACACTGAAGGCCTCTCGGTAAAGCTCACAATGTCCTTTCTATTATAATAACTGTGGCCAATTTATTTTTCCATAAAACACTGAAGGCCTCTCGGTAAAGCTCACAATGTCCTTTCTATTATGATAACTGTGGCCAATTTATTTTTCCATAAAACACTGAAGGCCTCTCGGTAAAGCTCACAATGTCCTTTCTATTATGATAACTGTGGCCAATTTATTTTTCCATAAAACACTGAAGGCCTCTAGGTAAAGCTCACAATGTCCTTTGTATTATAATAACTGTGGCCAATTTATTTTTCCATAAAACACTGAAGGCCTCTCGGTAAAGCTCACAATGTCCTTTGTATTATGATAACAGTGGCCAATTTATTTTTTCCATAAAACACTGAAGGCATCTCGGTAAAGCTCACAATGTCCTGTCTATTATAATAACAGTGGCCAATTTATTTTTTCCATAAAACACTGAAGCCCTCTCGGTAAAGCTCACAATGTCCTTTCTATTATGATAACTGTGGCCAATTTATTTTTCGCTAAAACACTGAAGGCCTCTCGGTAAAGCTCACAATGTCCTGTCTATTATGATAACTGTGGCCAATTTATTTTTCCATAAAACACTGAAGGCCTCTCGGTAAAGCTCACAATGTCCTTTCTATTATGATAACAGTGGCCAATTTATTTTTTCCATAAAACACTGAAGGCCTCTCGGTAAAGCTCACAATGTCCTTTCTCTTATAATAACTGTGGCCAATTTATTTTTCCATAAAACACTGAAGGCCTCTCGGTAAAGCTCACAATGTCCTTTCTATTATGACAACTGTGGCCAATTTATTTTTCCATAAAACACTGAAGGCCTCTCGGTAAAGCTCACAATGTCCTTTGTATTATAATAACTGTGGCCAATTTATTTTTCCATAAAACACTGAAGGCCTCTCGGTAAAGCTCACAATGTCCTTTCTATTATAATAACTGTGGCCAATTTATTTTTTCCAAAAAACACTGAAGGCCTCTCGGTAAAGCTCACAATGTCCTTTCTATTATAATAACAGTGGCCAATTTATTTTTCCATAAAACACTGAAGGCCTCTCGGTAAAGCTCACAATGTCCTTTCTATTATGATAACAGTGGCCAATTTATTTTTTCCATAAAACACTGAAGGCCTCTCGGTAAAGCTCACAATGTCCTTTCTATTATGATAACTGTGGCCAATTTATTTTTCCATAAAACACTGAAGGCCTCTCGGTAAAGCTCACAATGTCCTTTCTATTATGACAACTGTGGCCAATTTATTTTTCCATAAAACACTGAAGGCCTCTCGGTAAAGCTCACAATGTCCTTTGTATTATAATAACTGTGGCCAATTTATTTTTCCATAAAACACTGAAGGCCTCTCGGTAAAGCTCACAATGTCCTTTCTATTATAATAACTGTGGCCAATTTATTTTTCCATAAAACACTGAAGGCCTCTCGGTAAAGCTCACAATGTCCTTTCTATTATAATAACTGTGGCCAATTTATTTTTCCATAAAACACTGAAGGCCTCTCGGTAAAGCTCACAATGTCCTTTCTATTATGATAACAGTGGCCAATTTATTTTTTCCATAAAACACTGAAGGCCTCTCGGTAAAGCTCACAATGTCCTGTCTATTATAATAACAGTGGCCAATTTATTTTTTCCATAAAACACTGAAGGCCTCTCGGTAAAGCTCACAATGTCCTTTCTATTATAATAACTGTGGCCAATTTATTTTTCCATAAAACACTGAAGGCCTCTCGGTAAAGCTCACAATGTCCTTTCTATTATAATAACTGTGGCCAATTTATTTTTCCATAAAACACTGAAGGCCTCTCGGTAAAGCTCACAATGTCCTTTCTATTATGATAACTGTGGCCAATTTATTTTTCCATAAAACACTGAAGGCCTCTCGGTAAAGCTCACAATGTCCTTTCTATTATGATAACTGTGGCCAATTTATTTTTCCATAAAACACTGAAGGCCTCTCGGTAAAGCTCACAATGTCCTTTGTATTATAATAACTGTGGCCAATTTATTTTTCCATAAAACACTGAAGGCCTCTCGGTAAAGCTCACAATGTCCTTTGTATTATGATAACAGTGGCCAATTTATTTTTTCCATAAAACACTGAAGGCCTCTCGGTAAAGCTCACAATGTCCTGTCTATTATAATAACAGTGGCCAATTTATTTTTCCATAAAACACTGAAGGCCTCTCGGTAAAGCTCACAATGTCCTTTCTATTATGATAACTGTGGCCAATTTATTTTTCCATAAAACACTGAAGGCCTCTCGGTAAAGCTCACAATGTCCTTTCTATTATAATAACTGTGGCCAATTTATTTTTCCATAAAACACTGAAGGCCTCTCGGTAAAGCTCACAATGTCCTTTCTATTATGATAACTGTGGCCAATTTATTTTTCCATAAAACACTGAAGGCCTCTCGGTAAAGCTCACAATGTCCTTTCTATTATGATAACTGTGGCCAATTTATTTTTCCATAAAACACTGAAGGCCTCTAGGTAAAGCTCACAATGTCCTTTGTATTATAATAACTGTGGCCAATTTATTTTTCCATAAAACACTGAAGGCCTCTCGGTAAAGCTCACAATGTCCTTTGTATTATGATAACAGTGGCCAATTTATTTTTTCCATAAAACACTGAAGGCATCTCGGTAAAGCTCACAATGTCCTGTCTATTATAATAACAGTGGCCAATTTATTTTTTCCATAAAACACTGAAGCCCTCTCGGTAAAGCTCACAATGTCCTTTCTATTATGATAACTGTGGCCAATTTATTTTTCGCTAAAACACTGAAGGCCTCTCGGTAAAGCTCACAATGTCCTGTCTATTATGATAACTGTGGCCAATTTATTTTTCCATAAAACACTGAAGGCCTCTCGGTAAAGCTCACAATGTCCTTTCTATTATAATAACAGTGGCCAATTTATTTTTTCCATAAAACACTGAAGGCCTCTCGGTAAAGCTCACAATGTCCTGTCTATTATGATAACTGTGGCCAATTTATTTTTTCCATAAAACACTGAAGGCCTCTCGGTAAAGCTCACAATGTCCTTTCTATTATAATAACTGTGGCCAATTTATTTTTCCATAAAACACTGAAGGCCTCTCGGTAAAGCTCACAATGTCCTTTCTATTATGATAACTGTGGCCAATTTATTTTTCCATAAAACACTGAAGGCCTCTCGGTAAAGCTCACAATGTCCTTTCTATTATGATAACTGTGGCCAATTTATTTTTCCATAAAACACTGAAGGCCTCTCGGTAAAGCTCACAATGTCCTTTGTATTATAATAACTGTGGCCAATTTATTTTTCTATAAAACAGTGAAGGCCTCTCGGTAAAGTTCACAATGTCCTGTCTATTATAATAACAGTGGCCAATTTATTTTTTCCATAAAACACTGAAGGCCTCTCGGTAAAGCTCACAATGCCCTGTCTATTATAATAACAGTGGCCAATTTATTTTTCCCTAAAACACTGAAGGCCTCTCGGTAAAGCTCACAATGTCCTGTATATTATAATAACAGTGGCCAATTTATTTTTTCCATAAAACACTGAAGGCCTCTCGGTAAAGCTCACAATGTCCTTTCTATTATAATAACAGTGGCCAATTTATTTTTTCCATAAAACACTGAAGGCCTCTCGGTAAAGCTCACAATGTCCTTTCTATTATAATAACTGTGGCCAATTTATTTTTCCATAAAACACTGAAGGCCTCTCGGTAAAGCTCACAATGTCCTTTCTATTATAATAACTGTGGCCAATTTATTTTTCCATAAAACACTGAAGGCCTCTCGGTAAAGCTCACAATGTCCTTTCTATTATGATAACTGTGGCCAATTTATTTTTCCATAAAACACTGAAGGCCTCTCGGTAAAGCTCACAATGTCCTTTCTATTATGATAACAGTGGCCAATTTATTTTTTCCATAAAACACTGAAGGCCTTTCGGTAAAGCTCACAATGTCCTTTGTATTATAATAACTGTGGCCAATTTATTTTTCCATAAAACACTGAAGGCCTCTCGGTAAAGCTCACAATGTCCTTTCTATTATGATAACTGTGGCCAATTGATTTTTCCATAAAACACTGAAGGCCTCTCGGTAAAGCTCACAATGTCCTGTCTATTATAATAACAGTGGCCAATTTATTTTTTCCATAAAACACTGAAGGCCTTTCGGTAAAGCTCACAATGTCCTTTGTATTATAATAACTGTGGCCAATTTATTTTTCCATAAAACACTGAAGGCCTCTCGGTAAAGCTCACAATGTCCTTTCTATTATGATAACTGTGGCCAATTTATTTTTCCATAAAACACTGAAGGCCTCTCGGTAAAGCTCACAATGTCCTTTCTATTATGATAACAGTGGCCAATTTATTTTTTCCATAAAACACTGAAGGCCTCTCGGTAAAGCTCACAATGTCCTTTCTATTATAATAACAGTGGCCAATTTATTTTTTCCATAAAACACTGAAGGCCTCTCGGTAAAGCTCACAATGTCCTTTCTATTATGATAACTGTGGCCAATTTATTTTTCCATAAAACACTGAAGGCCTCTCGGTAAAGCTCACAATGTCCTTTCTATTATGATAACAGTGGCCAATTTATTTTTTCCATAAAACACTGAAGGCCTTTCGGTAAAGCTCACAATGTCCTTTGTATTATAATAACTGTGGCCAATTTATTTTTCCATAAAACACTGAAGGCCTCTCGGTAAAGCTCACAATGTCCTTTCTATTATGATAACTGTGGCCAATTTATTTTTCCATAAAACACTGAAGGCCTCTCGGTAAAGCTCACAATGTCCTGTCTATTATAATAACAGTGGCCAATTTATTTTTTCCATAAAACACTGAAGGCCTCTCGGTAAAGCTCACAATGTCCTTTCTATTATAATAACTGTGGCCAATTTATTTTTCCATAAAACACTGAAGGCCTCTCGGTAAAGCTCACAATGTCCTTTCTATTATGATAACAGTGGCCAATTTATTTTTTCCATAAAACACTGAAGGCCTCTCGGTAAAGCTCACAATGTCCTTTCTATTATAATAACTGTGGCCAATTTATTTTTCCATAAAACACTGAAGGCCTCTCGGTAAAGCTCACAATGTCCTTTCTATTATGATAACAGTGGCCAATTTATTTTTTCCATAAAACACTGAAGGCCTCTCGGTAAAGCTCACAATGTCCTTTCTATTATGATAACTGTGGCCAATTTATTTTTCCATAAAACACTGAAGGCCTCTCGGTAAAGCTCACAATGTCCTTTGTATTATAATAACTGTGGCCAATTTATTTTTCCATAAAACACTGAAGGCCTCTCGGTAAAGCTCACAATGTCCTTTGTATTATGATAACAGTGGCCAATTTATTTTTTCCATAAAACACTGAAGGCCTCTCGGTAAAGCTCACAATGTCCTGTCTATTATAATAACAGTGGCCAATTTATTTTTCCATAAAACACTGAAGGCCTCTCGGTAAAGCTCACAATGTCCTTTCTATTATGATAACTGTGGCCAATTTATTTTTCCATAAAACACTGAAGGCCTCTCGGTAAAGCTCACAATGTCCTTTCTATTATAATAACTGTGGCCAATTTATTTTTCCATAAAACACTGAAGGCCTCTCGGTAAAGCTCACAATGTCCTTTCTATTATGATAACTGTGGCCAATTTATTTTTCCATAAAACACTGAAGGCCTCTCGGTAAAGCTCACAATGTCCTTTCTATTATGATAACTGTGGCCAATTTATTTTTCCATAAAACACTGAAGGCCTCTAGGTAAAGCTCACAATGTCCTTTGTATTATAATAACTGTGGCCAATTTATTTTTCCATAAAACACTGAAGGCCTCTCGGTAAAGCTCACAATGTCCTTTGTATTATGATAACAGTGGCCAATTTATTTTTTCCATAAAACACTGAAGGCATCTCGGTAAAGCTCACAATGTCCTGTCTATTATAATAACAGTGGCCAATTTATTTTTTCCATAAAACACTGAAGCCCTCTCGGTAAAGCTCACAATGTCCTTTCTATTATGATAACTGTGGCCAATTTATTTTTCGCTAAAACACTGAAGGCCTCTCGGTAAAGCTCACAATGTCCTGTCTATTATGATAACTGTGGCCAATTTATTTTTCCATAAAACACTGAAGGCCTCTCGGTAAAGCTCACAATGTCCTTTCTATTATAATAACAGTGGCCAATTTATTTTTTCCATAAAACACTGAAGGCCTCTCGGTAAAGCTCACAATGTCCTGTCTATTATGATAACTGTGGCCAATTTATTTTTTCCATAAAACACTGAAGGCCTCTCGGTAAAGCTCACAATGTCCTTTCTATTATAATAACTGTGGCCAATTTATTTTTCCATAAAACACTGAAGGCCTCTCGGTAAAGCTCACAATGTCCTTTCTATTATGATAACTGTGGCCAATTTATTTTTCCATAAAACACTGAAGGCCTCTCGGTAAAGCTCACAATGTCCTTTCTATTATGATAACTGTGGCCAATTTATTTTTCCATAAAACACTGAAGGCCTCTCGGTAAAGCTCACAATGTCCTTTGTATTATAATAACTGTGGCCAATTTATTTTTCTATAAAACAGTGAAGGCCTCTCGGTAAAGTTCACAATGTCCTGTCTATTATAATAACAGTGGCCAATTTATTTTTTCCATAAAACACTGAAGGCCTCTCGGTAAAGCTCACAATGCCCTGTCTATTATAATAACAGTGGCCAATTTATTTTTCCCTAAAACACTGAAGGCCTCTCGGTAAAGCTCACAATGTCCTGTATATTATAATAACAGTGGCCAATTTATTTTTTCCATAAAACACTGAAGGCCTCTCGGTAAAGCTCACAATGTCCTTTCTATTATAATAACAGTGGCCAATTTATTTTTTCCATAAAACACTGAAGGCCTCTCGGTAAAGCTCACAATGTCCTTTCTATTATAATAACTGTGGCCAATTTATTTTTCCATAAAACACTGAAGGCCTCTCGGTAAAGCTCACAATGTCCTTTCTATTATAATAACTGTGGCCAATTTATTTTTCCATAAAACACTGAAGGCCTCTCGGTAAAGCTCACAATGTCCTTTCTATTATGATAACTGTGGCCAATTTATTTTTCCATAAAACACTGAAGGCCTCTCGGTAAAGCTCACAATGTCCTTTCTATTATGATAACAGTGGCCAATTTATTTTTTCCATAAAACACTGAAGGCCTTTCGGTAAAGCTCACAATGTCCTTTGTATTATAATAACTGTGGCCAATTTATTTTTCCATAAAACACTGAAGGCCTCTCGGTAAAGCTCACAATGTCCTTTCTATTATGATAACTGTGGCCAATTGATTTTTCCATAAAACACTGAAGGCCTCTCGGTAAAGCTCACAATGTCCTGTCTATTATAATAACAGTGGCCAATTTATTTTTTCCATAAAACACTGAAGGCCTTTCGGTAAAGCTCACAATGTCCTTTGTATTATAATAACTGTGGCCAATTTATTTTTCCATAAAACACTGAAGGCCTCTCGGTAAAGCTCACAATGTCCTTTCTATTATGATAACTGTGGCCAATTTATTTTTCCATAAAACACTGAAGGCCTCTCGGTAAAGCTCACAATGTCCTTTCTATTATGATAACAGTGGCCAATTTATTTTTTCCATAAAACACTGAAGGCCTCTCGGTAAAGCTCACAATGTCCTTTCTATTATAATAACAGTGGCCAATTTATTTTTTCCATAAAACACTGAAGGCCTCTCGGTAAAGCTCACAATGTCCTTTCTATTATGATAACTGTGGCCAATTTATTTTTCCATAAAACACTGAAGGCCTCTCGGTAAAGCTCACAATGTCCTTTCTATTATGATAACAGTGGCCAATTTATTTTTTCCATAAAACACTGAAGGCCTTTCGGTAAAGCTCACAATGTCCTTTGTATTATAATAACTGTGGCCAATTTATTTTTCCATAAAACACTGAAGGCCTCTCGGTAAAGCTCACAATGTCCTTTCTATTATGATAACTGTGGCCAATTTATTTTTCCATAAAACACTGAAGGCCTCTCGGTAAAGCTCACAATGTCCTGTCTATTATAATAACAGTGGCCAATTTATTTTTTCCATAAAACACTGAAGGCCTCTCGGTAAAGCTCACAATGTCCTTTCTATTATAATAACTGTGGCCAATTTATTTTTCCATAAAACACTGAAGGCCTCTCGGTAAAGCTCACAATGTCCTTTCTATTATGATAACAGTGGCCAATTTATTTTTTCCATAAAACACTGAAGGCCTCTCGGTAAAGCTCACAATGTCCTTTCTATTATAATAACTGTGGCCAATTTATTTTTCCATAAAACACTGAAGGCCTCTCGGTAAAGCTCACAATGTCCTTTCTATTATGATAACAGTGGCCAATTTATTTTTTCCATAAAACACTGAAGGCCTCTCGGTAAAGCTCACAATGTCCTTTCTATTATAAAAACTGTGGCCAATTTATTTTTCCATTAAACACTGAAGGCCTCTCGGTAAAGCTCACAATGTCCTTTCTATTATGATAACTGTGGCCAATTGATTTTTCCATAAAACACTGAAGGCCTCTCGGTAAAGCTCACAATGTCCTTTCTATTATGATAACTGTGGCCAATTTATTTTTCCATAAAACACTGAAGGCCTCTCGGTAAAGCTCACAATGTCCTGTCTATTATAATAACAGTGGCCAATTTATTTTTTCCATAAAACACTGAGGGCCTCTCGGTAAAGCTCACAATGTCCTGTCTATTATAATAACAGTGGCCAATTTATTTTTTCCATAAAACACTGAAGGCCTCTCGGTAAAGCTCACAATGTCCTTTCTATTATAATAACAGTGGCCAATTTATTTTTTCCATAAAACACTGAAGGCCTCTCGGTAAAGCTTACAATGTCCTTTCTATTATAATAACAGTGGCCAATTTATTTTTTCCATAAAACACTGAAGGCCTCTCGGTAAAGCTCACAATGTCCTTTCTATTATAATAACTGTGGCCAATTTATTTTTCCATAAAACACTGAAGGCCTCTCGGTAAAGCTCACAATGTCCTTTCTATTATAATAACTGTGGCCAATTTATTTTTTCCATAAAACACTGAAGGCCTCTCGGTAAAGCTCACAATGTCCTTTCTATTATAATAACAGTGGCCAATTTATTTTTTCCATAAAACACTGAAGGCCTCTCGGTAAAGCTCACAATGTCCTTTCTATTATGATAACAGTGGCCAATTTATTTTTCCATAAAACACTGAAGGCCTCTCGGTAAAGCTCACAATGTCCTTTCTATTATGATAACTGTGGCCAATTTATTTTTCCATAAAACACTGAAGGCCTCTCGGTAAAGCTCACAATGTCCTTTGTATTATAATAACTGTGGCCAATTTATTTTTCCATAAAACACTGAAGGCCTCTCGGTAAAGCTCACAATGTCCTTTCTATTATAATAACTGTGGCCAATTTATTTTTTCCATAAAACACTGAAGGCCTCTCGGTAAAGCTCACAATGTCCTTTCTATTATAATAACAGTGGCCAATTTATTTTTTCCATAAAACACTGAAGGCCTCTCGGTAAAGCTCACAATGTCCTTTCTAATATGATAACAGTGGCCAATTTATTTTTCCATAAAACACTGAAGGCCTCTCGGTAAAGCTCACAATGTCCTTTCTATTATGATAACTGTGGCCAATTTATTTTTCCATAAAACACTGAAGGCCTCTCGGTAAAGCTCACAATGTCCTTTGTATTATAATAACTGTGGCCAATTTATTTTTCCATAAAACACTGAAGGCCTCTCGGTAAAGCTCACAATGTCCTTTGTATTATAATAACTGTGGCCAATTTATTTTTCCATAAAACACTGAAGGCCTCTCGGTAAAGCTCACAATGTCCTTTCTATTATGATAACTGTGGCCAATTTATTTTTCCATAAAACACTGAAGGCCTCTCGGTAAAGCTCACAATGTCCTGTCTATTATAATAACAGTGGCCAATTTATTTTTTCCATAAAACACTGAAGGCCTCTCGGTAAAGCTCACAATGTCCTTTCTATTATAATAACAGTGGCCAATTTATTTTTTCCATAAAACACTGAAGGCCTCTCGGTAAAGCTCACAATGTCCTTTCTATTATAATAACAGTGGCCAATTTATTTTTTCCATAAAACACTGAAGGCCTCTCGGTAAAGCTCACAATGTCCTTTCTATTATAATAACTGTGGCCAATTTATTTTTCCATAAAACACTGAAGGCCTCTCGGTAAAGCTCACAATGTCCTTTCTATTATAATAACTCTGGCCAATTTATTTTTCCATAAAACACTGAAGGCCTCTCGGTAAAGCTCACAATGTCCTTTCTATTATGATAACTGTGGCCAATTTATTTTTCCATAAAACACTGAAGGCCTCTCGGTAAAGCTCACAATGTCCTTTCTATTATGATAACTGTGGCCAATTTATTTTTCCATAAAACACTGAAGGCCTCTCGGTAAAGCTCACAATGTCCTTTGTATTATAATAACTGTGGCCAATTTATTTTTCCATAAAACACTGAAGGCCTCTCGGTAAAGCTCACAATGTCCTTTCTATTATGATAACTGTGGCCAATTTATTTTTCCATAAAACACTGAAGGCCTCTCGGTAAAGCTCACAATGTCCTGTCTATTATAATAACAGTGGCCAATTTATTTTTTCCATAAAACACTGAAGGCCTCTCGGTAAAGCTCACAATGTCCTGTCTATTATAATAACTGTGGCCAATTTATTTTTTCCATAAAACACTGAAGGCCTCTCGGTAAAGCTCACAATGTCCTTTCTATTATAATAACTGTGACCAATTTATTTTTCCATAAAACACTGAAGGCCTCTCGGTAAAGCTCACAATGTCCTGTCTATTATAATAACTGTGGCCAATTTATTTTTTCCATAAAACACTGAAGGCCTCTCGGTAAAGCTCACAATGTCCTTTCTATTATAATAACTGTGACCAATTTATTTTTCCATAAAACACTGAAGGCCTCTCGGTAAAGCTCACAATGTCCTTTCTATTATAATAACAGTGGCCAATTTATTTTTTCCATAAAACACTGAAGGCCTCTCGGTAAAGCTCACAATGTCCTGTCTATTATAATAACAGTGGCCAATTTATTTTTTCCATAAAACACTGAAGGCCTTTCGGTAAAGCTCACAATGTCCTTTGTATTATAATAACTGTGGCCAATTTATTTTTCCATAAAACTCTGAAGGCCTCTCGGTAAAGCTCACAATGTCCTTTCTATTATAATAACTGTGGCCAATTTATTTTTCCATAAAACTCTGAAGGCCTCTCGGTAAAACTCATTATGTCCTTTCTATTATGATAACTGTGGCCAATTTATTTTTCCATAAAACACTGAAGGCCTCTCGGTAAAGCTCACAATGTCCTTTCTACTATGATAACTGTGGCCAATTTATTTTTCCATAAAACACTGAAGGCCTCTCGGTAAAGCTCACATTGTCCTTTCTATTATGATAACTGTGGCCAATTTATTTTTCCATAAAACACTGAAGGCCTCTCGGTAAAGCTCACAATGTCCTTTGTATTATAATAACTGTGGCCAATTTATTTTTCCATAAAACACTGAAGGCCTCTCGGTAAAGCTCACAATGTCCTTTCTATTATGATAACAGTGGCCAATTTATTTTTTCCATAAAACACTGAAGGCCTCTCGGTAAAGCTCACAATGTCCTGTCTATTATAATAACAGTGGCCAATTTATTTTTTCTATAAAACACTGAAGGCCTCTCGGTAAAGCTCACAATGTCCTTTCTATTATGATAACTGTGGCCAATTTATTTTTTCCATAAAACACTGAAGGCCTCTCGGTAAAGCTCACAATGTCCTTTCTATTATGATAACAGTGGCCAATTTATTTTTTCCATAAAACACTGAAGGCCTCTCGGTAAAGCTCACAATGTCCTGTCTATTATAATAACAGTGGCCAATTTATTTTTTCCATAAAACACTGAAGGCCTCTCGGTAAAGCTCACAATGTCCTGTCTATTATAATAACAGTGGCCAATTTATTTTTTCCATAAAACACTGAAGGCCTCTCGGTAAAGCTCACAATGTCCTGTCTATTATAATAACAGTGGCCAATTTATTTTTTCCATAAAACACTGAAGGCCTCTCGGTAAAGCTCACAATGTCCTTTCTATTATAATAACTGTGGCCAATTTATTTTTCCATTAAAAACACTGAAGGCCTCTCGGTAAAGCTCACAATGTCCTTTCTATTATAATAACTGTGGCCAATTTATTTTTTCCATAAAACACTGAAGGCCTCTCGGTAAAGCTCACAATGTCCTTTCTATTATAATAACAGTGGCCAATTTATTTTTTCCATAAAACACTGAAGGCCTCTCGGTAAAGCTCACAATGTCCTTTCTATTATGATAACAGTGGCCAATTTATTTTTCCATAAAACACTGAAGGCCTCTCGGTAAAGCTCACAATGTCCTTTCTATTATGATAACTGTGGCCAATTTATTTTTCCATAAAACACTGAAGGCCTCTCGGTAAAGCTCACAATGTCCTTTGTATTATAATAACTGTGGCCAATTTATTTTTCCATAAAACACTGAAGGCCTCTCGGTAAAGCTCACAATGTCCTTTCTATTATGATAACTGTGGCCAATTTATTTTTCCATAAAACACTGAAGGCCTCTCGGTAAAGCTCACAATGTCCTGTCTATTATAATAACTGTGGCCAATTTATTTTTTCCATAAAACACTGAAGGCCTCTCGGTAAAGCTCACAATGTCCTGTCTATTATAATAACAGTGGCCAATTTATTTTTTCCATAAAACACTGAAGGCCTCTCGGTAAAGCTCACAATGTCCTTTCTATTATAATAACAGTGGCCAATTTATTTTTTCCATAAAACACTGAAGGCCTCTCGGTAAAGCTCACAATGTCCTTTCTATTATAATAACTGTGGCCAATTTATTTTTCCATAAAACACTGAAGGCCTCTCGGTAAAGCTCACAATGTCCTTTGTATTATAATAACTGTGGCCAATTTATTTTTCCATAAAACACTGAAGGCCTCTCGGTAAAGCTCACAATGTCCTTTCTATTATGATAACTGTGGCCAATTTATTTTTCCATAAAACACTGAAGGCCTCTCGGTAAAGCTCACAATGTCCTGTCTATTATAATAACAGTGGCCAATTTATTTTTTCCATAAAACACTGAAGGCCTCTCGGTAAAGCTCACAATGTCCTTTCTATTATAATAACTGTGGCCAATTTATTTTTCCATAAAACACTGAAGGCCTCTCGGTAAAGCTCACAATGTCCTTTCTATTATGATAACTGTGGCCAATTTATTTTTCCATAAAACACTGAAGGCCTCTCGGTAAAGCTCACAATGTCCTTTCTATTATGATAACTGTGGCCAATTTATTTTTCCATAAAACACTGAAGGCCTCTCGGTAAAGCTCACATTGTCCTTTCTATTATGATAACTGTGGCCAATTTATTTTTCCATAAAACACTGAAGGCCTCTCGGTAAAGCTCACAATGTCCTTTGTATTATAATAACTGTGGCCAATTTATTTTTCAATAAAACACTGAAGGCCTCTCGGTAAAGCTCACAATGTCCTTTGTATTATGATAACAGTGGCCAATTTATTTTTTCCATAAAACACTGAAGGCCTCTCGGTAAAGCTCACAATGTCCTGTCTATTATAATAACAGTGGCCAATTTATTTTTTCCATAAAACACTGAAGACCTCTCGGTAAAGCTCACAATGTCCTTTCTATTATAATAACTGTGGCCAATTTATTTTTTCCATAAAACACTGAAGGCCTCTCGGTAAAGCTCACAATGTCCTTTCTATTATGATAACTGTGGCCAATTTATTTTTCCATAAAACACTGAAGGCCTCTCGGTAAAGCTCACAATGTCCTGTCTATTATAATAACAGTGGCCAATTTATTTTTCCATAAAATACTGAAGGCCTCTCGGTAAAGCTCACAAGTCCTTTGTATTATAATAACAATGGCCTCTCGGTAAAGCTCACAATGTCCTGTCTATTATAATAACAGTGGTAAGACGGTTCATGTCTTCTCGGGGGTATCAGACAGAAAGTGAACGTAAAAGAGTTTATGTAAAAAAGCAAAAAAAAAAAAAAAAAAAAGAAAGAAAAAAAACAAAGATAATCTGTGGTATGTCAATTAGAAAAAATGAAATATATATATATATATATATATATATATATATATATATATATATATATATATATATATATATATTCGACAAATCTCCCTGCTAATTCTGAAAATGTTCTCTATGATTTTCAAATATTCTAACCGGTTACAAATGGTTTTCTATAAGTGGATTTCATTTTAAGGAACTTCTCATCAGTTTTAAAATACTTAAACCAATTTTGGTCGGCACCATCAGATATTGTTTTATTTCTTTCCACTTCTAGAATTCTGCAAAGAGCATCAGCAGCTTTGAGGCCTAGTTTCAGATAATGCCAAAAACTTTTCAGTGTCAATCCTCCATTATCACATAAAAAGATAAAACTTAGTAAGAATAATGATATATGATTTTTAATAAAAAATTCACCAGTAATTTTGCTTTAATTATACTTAATGCAATATAACTTAACAATGGCCCAATTAAGTTAAAGATTGTTTAGTATTTCTAGTGAACTGACTCAGGAGGAGACAACTATGTTTGACTTAATTATATATAATAATATATAATTACCAGGCAGTATAGTCTTTTGATGTATACATGAAGTAAGCTTTGTGTTAAGGAATTGTATAAACGGTGCTACATTTATTACATCCTGATTAAAGTACGCCAGACTATTAATTATCGTTAAAGCGAATCGGAATTCATTTTTTATATTACAGTTTGGTTGCGCAACATAGACTCAAACTCAACCGCAAAAGAAAACGCTAGATGGAAATTACACGAGGATGCGGTAGCTCACAACAACACAGCAGCTATATAACCGCTTACCTCCCATTTTACAAACCATCCAAGACGAATGAGACATATGAGTACTACTGGGGGATTAAGAATGGACTCATAAATGACGTTCTCTTATGGACTTTTATTTATGGACACACCAGGGTCACTTAACCGGCGAAAAACAGACATTGTCTAGCTATTTGCAAACACTGGATGCCGTCTAGAAGCTTTTAAAAAGAATGATGGCCAATAGGGATAATGGCGAAAGAAAGTTAAATGAATTTATGCTGTCAGCCTGTCTTCATGATAATGATAATCCAAGTTCAAATTTTAGTACAGGTTTTTCATGTTCCATTCAGGTTAAGACCCGAAGGGTAAGCTGAAATATTCATGTCTTCTGTTATATCAAGGAAGTCTTGTCACCTGTATGCCACTGTTGTTGAAGGAGAGGTGAGTTAAAAAGTCAGAAATTGAGCATAGTAGTTATCTATAGGTATTACATTCTTCAGCGGTAGCAGCCAAAAAGCTATTATTTTCAACCTTGCCAGGAATCAATCACATATTTATGACATTCACACCGACATACAGAAACGCAAGCGCACATACATAATAGACTAACATAAAGGCCACTGATCGCTACGAATTCTAGCTATTATTACAATGACATAAATGTTGATAGTTAAAAAAGGAAAGAAAAGACTTTATGTTTGGTGAAGAGAATCTTTTTAATTGGATGGACAATTGTGCCCTTCTCTACAACGGTGAGAATACACAAAAAAATAAGCCAAAAAGAAAAAAAAAACAACAACAAAAAACAGAAAAGCTGATGTTTACTGAAAATGCAATGTTTATCAGGTGAGCCGTTTACATTTTGTGATATGACCTTTAACCTTTCTATGTCACAGCCAATTATTTTGTTCAAGTCCCAAACCTTCATTATCTCACAGACGCCGAATCGCCACCATTACGATAGAAATGGAATATTTTTAGACATCATTAATTCTGGTTTTGGATTTTCACTTACTTATTCACATCATACAGCACACACTTCCTGGATAGCACATTATCTTCACGCCCATACTATGCTAAAGTTACCTGTGCATAATACGCATGCGCAAATAAAACTCGACCATATTTTATACATAAGCGTTTTAGGAAGGCAATGTGAAATATATTAGCGTGTGTCAAAAATTTCTTTCTTTTTCATCAGTGTTTGATTTATGGTAATACCTAAATCTTTCTTCGTTTTTCATCCGTTTTCTTTTGGGGATGGCAGATTTCTTTATTTTTGTTTGCTTTTGCTTTGTGTAATTCATTTAATTAATTTTGGTTTCAACAAATAAATGAATTTGTATTTTTTACTTTTTTGAGTTCCTGCCTACACAAATTTTTATCTAGAGGCAAGTTTTTTCGCCAAAAACTTTAATTTACATTGGTTTCAACAAATGAATAACTAGTTTTCTTCTTTACGATATTTTGTGTGTCAGAAATTATTCAACAGAAATTTATCAGAAAATATTTTAACAGAGAAATTTATCAGTAAATATTTCAACGAAAAAATGTATTAAGAATTATTTTCACAGGGGTATGCACTAAAAATATTTTAACAAAGTCATCTATCAGAAAATAATTTAACTGAGAAATGTATTAAAAATTATTTTCACAGGGAAATATTTTACATTTATCGTTTTTCGTTCATTATATTTTATCATTTAGTTTGGTAAGGCTTTGAACTATTCGAGTCTCTTAGTTCAGGTGCATAGTCGTTGGGTAGAGTTTTACGCTCATGCGCAAAGGATATGACAATGGTGATTGTCATAATAAAACCCCAGACAGGAAAAGAGGGTGGAGTGTGGATGACGTCATGCCCGGAAGAGATGGTCTTAAGAATTTGATGATTTTGAAAAGAGTCAGTTGAAGTTTGACATTGGACCATGCAGGCAGACAGCTGAGTTCTCTGCTTATGGGGCATAGAGAATTGAGTTCTCAACCGTTGAGGCATATAGTTGGAGTTTTGCAGATCTCTACCGACAGTGATCTAAAACATCACAAGATGCGTCGCGCATTGGGAATGGTTAGCATAGTATGAATTGTGTCTCTCTCCTCGTGTTGATATGGGCCTAAGTCAAGAAGTTAATAAAATCGTTCGTACTTGAACAACAGAGTCCGCCTGATTCCACCTGTGTCTGCATTTGTATTGTGTGTTTTCGTATCCGTACTTCACCAAATTATACAACATGAGAAATGTATTGGAATTTTTTTCAAAACATAAATATATCAGAAAATATTTTAATAAGAAAATATTCAGAAAATATATTAACAGAGAAGTGTATCAGAAATTATTTTTGTAGAAAAACGCTATGATCATATTTTAACAGAAACATCTATAAGAAAAAAAAATTTAATCGTGAAGTGTATCAGAAAATATTTGAACAGAAAAACGCACTGAACATATTTGAACTGAGAAATATATCAGAAAATATTTTAACAGTGAAATTTATCAGAAAATATTTAAATAGAGAGATGTATCAAATTATTTTAGCAGATATATCAGAAGGTATAATAACAGGGAAATGCACTAAAAATATTTTTTACAGAGAAACTCAAAAATCATGTTTTCCTCTGAAAAAGGTATGAGACAATCAGAACGAATATTGTATGTGGTCAAGGATTAGTTTAAACGTGAGTCAACGGAAGATTTCTATGTGATTATTTACTAAATGTAAATAAATAACGTAAATATATCGCAGATGATTTCGCTAGAGAAATACTTAAAAAATGGGATTATGAACAGTCTAAAGTAAATTCTAGTACTAGCTGCAAAAAAAGGTCAATTATATATAAAAGATTGGCCGAAATATAATTGGTGGCGAAGTTATGATAACGTCATATCTGCTGTTGATGACATGCCAGACCAGTTGGATCCAAGGACTGCAACATCAATTAAAGTAATGCATGGATCGGGAAGAGGACAATATTGACAAAAGTAAACCTCATTTGGGGACATTCCATCAGTATAACTTGGTCAGCCTTTAAAGGCAACGACGACCCTCGTATAACGAATATTTATCGTTAATGATTTTACTATAGAAAAGTGCTTGAAATCGAGAAGGAAAAGCGGAATTGAGAAGATAGAGTTATAATATTCATTATTCTAAAGAATCATTAAGCGAGTCATTGAACGTAATAGTCAATATTATAATTATATACAATGAGTATTTAGCAATCAAGGAAATAAGAAAGACGTTGTGTATAGTTGGTTTAATTTTTAGAAAAATCCCGTTAGATAATCACAAAATTTTCATTATCATGGTTTATGATAATACTGAACAGGCAGAAACAATTGTGTGCATATTTACACCATCCGTCAGCCAAAGAGGCATTTGCACAATTCCCTGTGATCAACTTCCTCGCCTAGACCGACCTGCTTTTTTGCTCTCCCTCTCTCACATATATACTCACTTTCTTTCTTTCTTTTACCACAAAGTCAACTCTCACTATACCGTCGTTTATCTATTTTAATTTTTACATCTTTCACTGGGGTCTGAGTGACTGTAAATCTCCTCAAGTGTCTAGAACTCTTGACAGTAGTCTAGCCGATCTCAAAAATGCTGTGCTTTGAATGGTCTAGATTCATCCTGGAATTTCCATCTCTACCCCCCCTTTTGAAGCCATTGGGACCGTTCCAAGCGCACCACTTACAGTTATTACCAATATTACTCTCATGTTCCACAGCTTTCTTTGTCCACAAGTTCAAGTAATTGACTCTCTTTTCATGTTTTGATTTTCACTTTGGGGTCTGCGGAATAAACGAGATTACGTTTGTATCTCAAAATCCCAGAAAATTTTAATTGTCCCATTCTTAAAGATGGATTCTGTTTTATGCAAAACTATTTGGTAGTATGTTTAAATTTTTAATTCTTGCACAATTCCAAGTGGATGATTTTCCTCGCCTAGATATATATCGTATCATACTTCTTTTGTCGGTAGTTTGCGGCATTCACTTATATGATTGATGATTTCATCTCTATCATCACATAATCTATATTTGCAATTCTGTTGCGTATTATCGATTTGGATTTAAATATAACAAAGACTTTTTTTTTGTACGAGATTTAGTTTTTCTCTTAAGTATTCCTTTTTGTAGCCATATCCATATCTTCTTATATGAGATTTCACCCATTTGTCGCTTGAAATGTCCATACTGTTGTTGTCTTCTCATTTCTTTTCCTCTTTGAGTTCTTCCCTGTCCGTTTTAAGAATGGACCTGATGTTTTTCTAAGAATACTGGCATAGTGTTTATTCATTTGATGAGATTTCAGCTGCAGAGTTTGGTTGCGAGATGTTTATTCGTTCATCTGAATTTCTTTTTTCTGAATTTTTTCTTTTCTCTGGGCGTGTTTGGTAGTATTCCGAATAATTTGTATTTTTCTTTCTGTTTGAGCGTACTAATGCGTTCCTGACTTGGTGGCTCTATTCCTTCACCCGAATCTCTTTTCCCACTTTTTATAATAAACTTGGCATATTTTTCAATGACCAATTCCATTCCTATATCCAGGATGTATATTCCTAGTGTTTTTATTAGCGTGTCCAGTTCTTTTTCATTTTTTGCTGACACCTTTATGTCATTATATATATATATATATATATAAGGTGGTTAATCTTTTTCCTTAGTTGCTGGTCGAGTGGCATCATTGCTCTGACAGATAACCTTTGCGAGATCAAGCCTTCCTGGACGATGACTTTTCGGGGTTTTTACTCTTTTAGTGTTTGAACATTTCCCTCAATTCTAACTTCCAGTTTTCCATGGCATTCCGGATAAAGTTTATGATGTTGACTGATATTTAATACGTTTCATATTTTCTTCTTTTTAATTCCAAGTTTGTAGGAACCGATCGGAGGATTCCTTATTGTCAATCTGTCATGGCTATATTTTTTCTGTCTCAGATTAGCTTCTTTAAGGACGTACTGGTTTAAATATATGATCATTAGTCCCTTTTATTTTTATAAAACATCCGTTCTGTTTTTCCACACATAGTCAGCGTCATACAAGCGAATAATAGGTTTCTTCTCTTATCTGAGCGGTCAAGATTTTCCGCATCATTGGTAAATACATTATCGGGCTATAGTTCCTAGAGGTGGGCCCATTTTTGGAGTCCTTCTTGATTAGAGTAGTTTTCCCCTTCACAATCCATTTAAGTATGCTTGCTTCTTGTAGGCATTTAATCAGTTGTAAGGACAAGCTGTCTTGGATGGACGTGAATTTTTTGAACCGGAATGTGTATACGCCATCATTGCCTGATGTTTTCTAATATGATATCTTCTATAAGTTGCACTTAGTGAGTCCATGTATGTTCGCCTCTGACCCTTCAAGTCAAAATTTTTTTCTTGTTTTTCATCCATTCAGAAATTCTATTATATTCTTTCCTTCGCCATATTTTACAACCAATTTTTTTTTTTTGCTTCCGGTTGCTGATTTGCCTTTGTGCACACTCAGTAAAATTTTTTTCGTCATTTTGGAATGTCCTGTTTTGTTTAGATTGCTTCAACCTCTCGGAGTTCGTTTTAAGTCTTCCTTCTTTGGCAAAGATCTTTTCATTTATTTTTCCAGTTTTGCTATCAGGCTTGTTGTCTTCTGGGGGTCATTTCTTTCTAATAGGTTTCTATAATGCTTCATCATCCTTGGTAGATTCACTTGTTGTCACTATTTCTTTATTTATCCCTGTCTCATTTCCTAACCAGGTTTTGTATATCTGTTTGGATTTCTTAGGGGTATGTATTTTTTTTAATTACTGAGTAGTTTTGTTCCTGCATAGATTAACACGTCCAGTTCGGCAATGTCCATTGGGACATGTTGAAATACTTTATTTACTTTTTCGGTCTCTAGACGTTTTTTCAGTTTTGATTCTTCGTGGTTAGTTGAGTAGTCTTCTGTTCAATCATAATTCTTTTATTAATTCTTTAGTTGTCTTATCTTCTTTAATTATTATTATTATTATTATTAATGTTAAAGTCCTTTCCAGTTTTTAGTTGATTTTAGTTGATATGTGTTCTGCTTAGTATCGATCCTTTCTCTGATTTCTTTTCTAGATTTTCAAAGACTCTTCCAAGATCTCCACCGATGATTGTTTAGACCGTCACATTTGTGTGTCACAAGGCTGTTCTTTAGCAAGGTCCACATATTTCTTTTGCTTTAGACTTAATTCATTTTTGGTCTGAAATGATGAAATCCACTTAATGACGGTTGTTTCAATCGTGGTGATTGTTATTATTTTAACACTTTCGAGATTTTGACACCAGTTTCAACTGGTTATTATTTACTCCTTTAGAGTTAGCAGATGGTTTTTCACTGGTGTTTGAGTGACAGCAAGTCTCCTCAAGTCTCCAGGACTCGTCTCAGGATAATGGCTGTTCTCAGCAATGTTGTCATTTGGATAGTCTCTACCCGTCTGCCAACTTCCAAGTCCTCCAGTCCCTGTAATAATACTTTAGTTACTGTACCAAAAGCATCAATCACAATTGGTATAATTGTCACCTTCATGTTCCATGTTTTTTTTTCAATTCTCTAGCAAGGTCGAGGTACTTATCCTTCTTTTCATATTCTTTCAGATTTATTCTGTGTTCCGCCGGGACAGCAAAGTCTATAATTTTGTAAATTCTCTTCTTTTTTTGTTGTTGATTATTATAAGGTCTGATCTTCTGTCCCAGATTAGGTGATCCGTTTGTATGTTAAAGTCCCATAGGAGTTTTATTATGATTCACTCGTTGTAAGTTTTTACACCGAGTGACAGGAAGTCTCCTTAGGTCTATTGGACATATCTAAATATTATAGCAAAAGTTAAAAAATCATCTGGTCGGTATATTCCCTTTACATTCTCTGATCTTCAAAACCGTTAGTCTATATTGAAAGCTTTTAGAATCATTTCCAAAAACACAAAGTAAAATTGGCAAAAAATGTTCCTCCATGATCTGCTCTCCCACCAGATTCAATTTTTTGTTTATCTTTCGCTTTTTTTGATTTTCTCTCGCTGAAACAGCAAAATCTGGTACATGACAAGTTCTTTTCGCCTTGTTAAATAACACAAGGTCTAGTCTTCTGGTGGTTACTTGGTGATTAGTTTGTATCTCAAAATCCCAAATAATTTACTGGGTTTTACTGTCTAGGACAGTTTCTGGTTTGTGTATAAAAATTGTGTAAGTATCGTCAAATTTCAGGCTGCATAAATTCCACTGGTCATCTGTCCCACTCTGTCATGTTTTGTCTTGGACTTCTTTTGTGCTTGTTTGCTGCAATTACTTCTTATGTGATTTACAATTTTATCACTTTTTCCACATAAAATACCCTTGATATTTTCCGTATTATAGATGTTCGCGTCGATATAATTAGTTCTAATGAAATCATTTTTCTGTTGTTATTAAAAGATTCAGTTCCTTTCTTGAGGTTTCTTCTAAGCCATATCTAGTTCTTGTCCTATACAATATCTCTACTTTGTCCCTCAACGTATCTGTTGAGTAGATCTTCTTCCTATTTTTGTTTTCTAGGTTTTCTTGTATATTTCTGTGTGTTTTTATGGCGAAATTATTGATACTGGCTGTAATAATTAATCTGTCTACTCTTTTTGTGTATTGCTCAAGTCCTTAAATTGCAGCATTTCCGCATTTATTATTATTACTTCTTGAGAGTTTTTCACGTCAGCGTTACCTGAGGTTCTTTTACTGGAGTTTGAGTAAGAGCACGTCATTATTATTATCATTGCTGTTTAACTTTTTTGAGTTTTTCATACCAGCGTTCGATGATAGTTTTTCTCCAGAGTTTAAGCGACAGCAAGTATCCTCCAGTTCCCAGGACTCTTCTCAGTATCCTGGCCGATCGTAATAATTCTGTAGTTTCTTTCCAAGTGCTTCAGTACCTGTACCAATCATTTTGTGACATTACAAAATGCACCTGTTACAACTGGTCTATGTCCCTTTTATGTTACATTGTTGTTTCAGTTCTCTAGCAAGGTCTACGTACACATTTCACTTTTCGTTTTCTTTAAGTTTTACCCAGTGTTCTGCCGAGCGGCAAAGT
This sequence comes from Sepioteuthis lessoniana, assembly GCA_963585895.1. NCBI lineage: Eukaryota > Metazoa > Mollusca > Cephalopoda > Myopsida > Loliginidae > Sepioteuthis > Sepioteuthis lessoniana. The sequence goes on along the minus strand of OY757931.1, from coordinate 80,712,637 downwards.
CCAACATTGGGAGGTTCTTTTCTGTTGACTATCACTATGTCTAGTCGTCTGGCTGAGATTAGGTGATCTTTTTGTATCTCAAAATAATAGAGAAGTTAATGAATTTCATTTTACACGACGGATTCTGGATTATGAATATATTTTTATTCGTAATTATTATTATTATTATTTACTCTTTTAGAATTTTTCACATCAGCGTTAGCTGATGGTTTTCACTGGAGTTTGAGTGACAGCAAGTCTCATCAAGTCTCCAGGACTCTTCTCAGTATTCTGGCCGTTCCCAATATTGCTGTAGTTTGGATTGTCTCCACTCGTCCTCCAACTTCCAAGTCCTCCAGTCCCTGTAATAATACTTTAGTTACTGTACCAAAAGCATAAATCACAATTGGTATAATTGTTACCTTCATGTTCCATGTTTTTCAATTCTTTCGCAAGTTCGAGTTACTTATCCTTCTTTTCACATTCTTTCAGTTTTATTCTGTTGTCAGCAGGGACAGCAAAGTCGACAATTTTTCAAATTCTCTTTTTTTTTTTTTGTTAAATATTATATGGTCCGGTCTTCGGGCCGAGATTAGGTGATCCGTTTGTAAGTCAAAGTCCCATAGAAGTTTATGTGTGTCATTTCCTAAGACGGATGCTGGGTTGTGCATATACCATTTGTTCGTATGGTCAAATAAAAATTTTTTTCACATTTCCCAGTGAATCACCGTGCCGACCCAGTCGTGTATAATTTTATACTCCTTCTGTGCTAATTTGCTGCTTTCGCTTATTATATGATTGATGGTTCCATCTATGTCACTGCATAGCCTACATTTTCTATTTTATTGCGTCTTATCTATTCTTGCTTTGATGTGATTGGTTCTTATAGCATTGTTTTGTGCTGATATTAGGAGATATTATGTTTCTCCCTTAAAGTTTCCTTTTCTTAGCCAGGTCCAGGTTTTTTTGGTGTGAGATGGTGTTTATTAGTCGTTTAAACTGCCCATAGAGTTGTTTTTTCTTCCATTTTTGTTTCCTAGTTGTTGTCAATTTATCGTCTATAGTGCTGTCTTTATCGTTTCTGATGGCTGTAATCAGTCCTCCATCGTGTTTTCCTATGTAGTCTTCAAGTTGTTATATCGATGCGTCAACGCTGTCTTCAATGATGGAAAGTCCTCATTTTCCCTCTTTACTTGATACTTATAATCTGTCAATGTCGTTTCTGGGATGTAATGCCTTATGCATGGTCATTAGTTTTCTTGTTCTTTTGTCAATTTATTTAAGTTCCTTTCTGGTCCACTTCAGAAAGGGTCCCAAATATCTAACGAGAGGTACAACCTAGGTATTTATTCCTTTGATAAGGTTTCTGCCAAAGAGTTTTGTCTCTAGTACTTTTCTTGTTCTCCAGAGATATCATTTTTGAATTTTGTCTTTCATTTCCACTCGTTTGAGGTTGTCAGCCTCCAAGATACCCAAGTATTTTAGGTTTCGTTTACTCCGAGCGTTTTAATCTTGTCTTGAGTTGGCAGTTCCATTACTTCCGTTTTGCAAAAAATTATTTCTATAACCATTAACTTTTTTGGGGGGGTTTAGATTCCTACATTTGCATGCTTAAATCTAATAATTACTGCTTATATATATACATATACATATATATATATATATAGGTAATATTCGGTCAGGTTAAACCAGAGTTTGGAGTAATTCCCTCAGGACAAGAAAATCATTCAAGAGCTGAACATTTAAATTTTCCTGGTAGAGAGCTCAATGTAATTCATTACAGAGCAATAGATTCGAAACACTACAAGAAAAGACGGAAAAAAGTACACCAAACGACGAATACGAAAATTTCGTCAATGCACACATCGGGGCAGCAGCAAAATACATTCCAACAAAAATTAAAACTAAATATAGAGTCCCATGGGAAACCTTAGCGGTGAGAGAAAAACGTGCACTAGTAAGAACAGCCTCCAAAAACTATCGAAAAAAACCAACAAACACAAATGCCTTAAAACTAAAAACGGCACAATATCAATTAGCAGGCATATATATAAAGGAACAGACAGAATACATTCAAAATCAGATAGATAAGATTAGAGACTCGGTGGAAGATAGACAATCTAGAATAGCCTGGCAAACAATAAACGAAGTGAGCAGAAGAAAGAACACAGCCAAAGCAAAACTTAAAGCAGCAAACCAACAAGAAAGAATAAAACTGTGGAAACAGCACTTCGAAAACTTACTTGGAAACCCACCAAAAATAACGCATGAACCAATCACCAGAATAATTAGCAAACAATTAGACATTAAACTAGGACCGTTCACACAAGAAGAACTCGACTCGGTTCTCAGAAAAATTAAAAATAGGAAAGCTGCAGGGCTGGACGAAATTCCCCCGGAAGTATGGAAGACCAGACAATTCGACGACACTGCAACGCAGTATACAATCAAAATCCGATAGATAGATGGATGAAGGGATGCATACTCCCCTTCCCTAAAAAGGGGGACCTCGGATTAGCCAAAAACTACCAAGGCATAACACTTACATCCATAGCTGCCAAAATCTACAATGCCCTACTACGAAACCGAATAGAACCCGAAATCGACAACATACTTAGAAAAAACCAAAATGGCTTCCGAAGAAATAGATCCACGACCTCACAAATATTAACCATCCGCAGAATCCTTGAAGGTGTACGGGCAAAGAACCTACAAGCGACATTAATATTTGTCGACTTTACCAAGGCTTTCGACTCCATTCACAGAGGAAAGATGGAACAAATCCTACTAGCGTACGGCATACCTAAAGAAACCGTAGCGGCAATAACGATTCTCTATAGAAACACTAAAGTAAAAGTACGATCACCGGATGGAGACACAGAATACTTTGACATTGTAGCAGGAGTGCTACAAGGGGACACGCTGGTCCCGTACCTCTTTATCATTTGTCTAGACTACGTACTTAGAACATCGATTGACAAAATCAAAGAGAATGGCTTCGAACTGACGAAGAAAAGAAGCAGAAGATACCCCGCAACAACAATTACCGACGCCGACTACGCCGATGACATAGCGATACTGGCAAATACACCTGACCAAGCCGAAACACTTCTGCATAGTTTGGAACGAGCAGCAGCAAGCATAGGCCTCTATGTTAATGCACACAAAACTGAATATATGTGCTATAACGAAACGGGGGACATCTCCACTCTAGAAGGAACCCCACTTAATCTAGTAGACAAATTCACGTACCTAGGAAGCAGCGTCGAATCAACCGAAAAGGACATCGAAACGAGGTTAACGAAAGCATGGACAGCTATCAATAGGCTATCGATTATATGGAAATCAGACCTAAGTGATAAAATGAAACACAGTTTCTTCTAGGCAGCGGTCACATCGATACTGCTATATGGCTGCACTACATGGACGCTAACAAAACGACTGGAGAAGAAGCTAGATTGCAATTACACAAGAATGCTGCGTGCAATCCTGAACAAGTCCTGGCAGCAACACCCCACAAGACACCAACTGTACGGCGACCTGCCCCCTATCACGAAAACTATTCAAGTTAGACGAACCAGACATGCAGAGATGAACTCATAAGAGATGTACTCTTATGGATCCCCACACATGGCCGAGCAAAAGCAGGACGACCAGCTCGAACGTAAATTCAGCAGCTATGTGAGGATACAGAATGTTGTCCTGAAGACCTACCTAGGGCGATGAACGATAGGGAGGAGTGGCGAGAAAGGGTCAGGGATATCCGTGCTACCAGCGCGGTATGATGATGAAGATTTCTTTAAGAAAAAAACCAAAGACCGGTTAATTCAGGATTATAAATACGGGATGGAAATAAATTTATAATCCTGAATTAACCGGTCTTTGTTTTTTTTCTTAAATATATATATATATATATATGTGTGTGTGTGTGCGTGTGTGTGGGCCTGCATGCATAACATATATATATATATATACACACACACACACATATATATATATATATATATATATGTGTATATATATATATATATATATATAAATATATGTGTATGTTATGCACGTGTGCTCACATACATGTATAGACACACACACACACACACACACACACACATATATATATATATATATATATATATAAACCATTAAAACTTTCTGGCAAGGTATCGAGGTACATTTGTTCATGGTTTATTGTAACGAATTCTTTTTTATCAATCTATTTATCTCTGCCTGTTCATATGTATATATATATCTTTACGTACGTATCTTTCTATATCTTTTTAACTAGATTATATATTTTTTGTCAGTTAATTTCAATATTAAATACTTATATGTAAGTATATTTGAATACAGGACGTCTTTCAATGTGTCTGTCTGTTTGTCTATTTCTACGCCTTTATGCCCATCAGTTCATTTTTCTTTTACATAACATCTAATTAGAATATCTGATGAGGCATAATTATCTAATTAACTGTCTGGTTAAGTAAGGGTGACGTATCTTTGTAATCAATTGTAAGTGAAGATTATGCATTTTAAGGTAAATTTTTGTATTTATAATTAAATGTATTCACTATTGTGGATGCGTGTCTCTGCACACACTCACAGACACACAGACACTGACACACACAGAAATATATGTTTGAGAATTACATATATATATATATATATATATATATGGTGGGATGTATGTGCGAGTGTGATTTCGTAATTCTTAAATTTGCACCTCGGTATTTTTTTTTTCGAATCTTATTTCCATTGTCCTAAATCTTGACACTTCTACCGGAATATCAGCGCCTGCTTATGTTCTGGCAGAATAACGGCATTCTGGCACGATCTTTTCCATTGTCACTTTGACTCCCAATGTTTTCACCTAAATACAATTGAACGGTCTGATGAAGTCAAGTAATTAGCAGTTAATTGTTCGAACATCTTATGATTGTCATTAGCGTCCCTAGGACTATTACTTTTTAGTACTATCATAATAATTTGCTTTTATTACTTCACTGTAAACACAGCTATTAACATCGTTGAAGTGATGATCCCTCTCCCTCTATCTTTTCTTCTCTCTCTTTCTCTCTCTATGTATTCTCTTTATCTCTTTATAAATATGTGTGTTTCTTACTATATACCGGTCTTTCGTTTTTGTCACACTTTCCGTTTTTAATATACATTTAGTAGGTGGTGGCTGCTAATGTTAACTTATAAACTTTAACAAAGTCTAAGAAAGACAGACAGACTGACGCATTAAATATGCTTGCGAAAGGTAAAAAAAAGTTGCTGGTGATAGAGGGAAGAGATTTGAGGTCAGGCATGAGAGAAAGTGTGCGGGCGTATGTAGAAAGTTGGGTAGGAGAAATTAAAATTTGAAGTAAGAGAAGTTTTAATTCATCTGTTTATTTATTTATTTTATGAGACACCAACTATACGGCCACTTGCCTCCCATCACGAAAACTATACAAGTTAGACGAACCAGACACGCAGGACACTGCTGGAGAAGCAAGGACGAGCTCATAAGTGATGTACTCCTATGGACCCCCACATATGGCCAAGCAAAAGCAGGACGACCAGCTCGAACTTACATACAGCAGCTTTGTGAGGACACAGGATGTAACCCTGAAGACCTGCAGGGGGCGATGAATGATAGGGAGAAGTGGCGAGAGAGGGTCAGGGATATCCGTGCTGGCGGCACGACATGATGATGATGATGATGTCAACCCGTCTCTGCTTATAGAATAGTGAATTGCGTTCATTGTACATTCATGGTTATTATTTTGATTAGTTGTTTTTTAAGAAAATTATTATTTTATTATACGGTTCTACTGGAAACGAATTATGACTCAACAGTTATGTTTCAAATATTGATAGGACCCTGATTGATCAAAGCACTCTAGATTAGAGAGGACCAGGGAGTAATGGGGGTGACAAGGTACTCCTCACTCCCCAGCTATTCCGAACTGGAACCTCACCATCAGATGCAATCTAGTGTTATACCCAGGACACTCCCTTTCGTGAATATTACAACTCTGTGGGTGGAGGGTAAAGTCAGCGTATACTAAGCTGCAGGAATCCGGGCACAGGTGGATTTAAATTATCAATATGTATGAAAAGAGAAAAATTGATAGTTATTGATTTTATAAACCACTTTGCCCTGAAGTAATTCAAAGATTATCCTCATCTTCTTCAAATGTTGCGGATAACACGAATTCCAGTACACTATCCATCCCTATCGGCCAACTCACTTGGTGGTCGTCTGGATTGCGTCCCGTAATCATACAGAACTGATGAATGTAGATCTTTGATGGTCGACCAACACTGGTGAGTCAACGTATAGTAGTCCACGGGAGGATGTTACGATTAAGTTTGCTCCTGTTTCTCCAGCAATGCCTGACATGTTTTGTCTGTCTTAGTTGGATGGGTTGTGAGATGGGAGGTAGGTGACCGTACAGCTGCTTTTTCATGGGCTTCTGATTCCAGAATTTTTTAAAAACACGACTAGAAGCATCCTTCTGTAGTTCCTATCTAGCTTTTTCTTTAATTATTATTATTTCCCGGTGGTGCAACCATTAATTAGTTCTGACACGTTTACATCTTGGAAGAATTCCCGTTTTAATTTAATTGAGATTTCCATATAAACATTAACCCATCAATAGCAGTTCATATCTTTCCTATGGGAATATTGACTTAGCTTTCTGTTGATGAGATATTGCTCCTGAGGTATATGAACTGGTCTGCTAATTTTACAGGCTTACCATTTAATGTGGAGATGGTACCATTCTGCTTAAAACAAATTATCTCTTTTATCTGAGTTTAAGTAGAGGGCAATTCTTCTGGCTGCCTTCTTCAAGCTTTGCAACAGAAATTCGACTTGAGCGATAATACTTAAGAAAAGTGCAAGATCATTTGCGTAGTCTGCAAGAGTTATGGTTTTCGTTGGATATCTTCTTTACCTTATTTGTGTGAAACTATTTTCATTTCCTATGATATTTGTGTTGTGTTTTGACCTTCGACCCGGCCAAAATGCCATTCCAAGGTGATGCACCGGAAGGAGGTTACACATTCTAGTGGAAGTTATGTGAGGAAATCGTGTGGGCGGAAATTGGCTGATGAAATGGGACGAGGTAAAAAAAATTCCCATGGTACACTCATAGACTGATCCACCGGAAGAGAGTGACCTGTGAACTGCATGACAGTTATTTTCGCTTGATGACGATTAAACATGCGATTTCAAAGATCGAGTGGGCAACTGAGTGGGCGTTGAACTGTTATATAACTCAGTCAAGACAGAAGTTCCAGAAGAGTTGGAGATTGAGGTAGACGAGGTGTGGTAGGTAAAGCCACATCAGGCCGAAGGGGTCTTGGGGCCCCTGATGAGTTGGGGTCCAGGGAAGTAGCTGATAAAATGCAGTAAAGAAAGCCATCACCCAGAAGAGTGGGTCCCTGAGCCTCCAGTTGAGCAGCCCTGGAGATAGAGAAAGACACAACGTTGACGGCCATAAGAGTGGGGGTCAAAATATTGCAGTTTCTGTTCGGTCTCCAGCTCCCTCTCACAGTAAAACCCCACACAACCCTTTCGAACATTTACAAATAAAGTGAGTTGCAGTTAGAAATCGGACGGAATTATGGACGAGATGTGGTAAGGAAAGCCACACCAGGCCGAAGGGACCATCGGGGCCCTGATGAGTTGGGATCCAGGGAAGTTGCTGATAAAATGCAGTAAAGAAAGCCATCACCCAGCAGAGTGGGCCTCTGGGCCTCCGGTTGAGCAGCCCTGGAGATAGAGAAAGACACAACGTTGACGGCCATAAGAGTGGGGATGAAAATATTGCAGTTTCTGTTCGGTCTCCAGCTCCCTCTCACAGTAAAACTCCACACAACCCTTTCGAATCTTTACAAATAAAGTGAGAGGTATATTTTGTTAAAGAGGTCTTCGCTCGTCTTTCTTCTTCGTTGTGTTGTTATGATTATGAGCATTTGTGCAATTATGTATGTATTCCATGCAATTTTCATGGACTCAGGTAGTTCATGTTATTACTTAAATAATAGATAAGATGGCAATGTATTTTGGGAAATTGGATGAGCTGAAGAATGTGTAGCTTGACATTTTAAAAGTACTTTTTGTTATTGAGTGTTATACCAAACCATGTAGGTATTCAATGTTTCTATACCCGAAGTCGTCATCTCTAAGAACAATGGTTTTTATGTTCACACTTACTGAGTATTCAAAATCTGCTTTCAATGGTTGAAATACTGTAATTATATTATAAGATAAAAACTTCAAGAAATGCTTTCACATAATAGAATATTAACAATCGTTTTCTTTGGTGAGAAATGTTTATACTAAACAGAGTTGACATTAAATAATCCTTTCTTGTCCGAACAGATACAATATTAATATGTTAAGTTGATATCCTCTTCACCAAGAGAAGCTGTCTTGATTATTTCAGCAGTTGTAGGGAGAATGAAAGAGAGTTATAGCATGTGCTGTTTTATAAAGGTAGATACAAACGAATGTTACAGTAATAGTTATCTTAGGAATGTGACAAATTTATTTCATTTTTTTAAAGAGAAATAAAAAGGATTTATTTCATAAATTAAAACAAATGAAATAACCAATCACTCGGTGAGTAGAGCTGTCATTCTTACCATCATCATCACAATCGTCATAAAGACATGCTAAAATCATGGATTCTTTTGAGTCTCTCAACATTCGTCCCTATCTGTCATCGCTCTTGGTTAGCCAAGTAGACGGTATCAAGTATCCACTCAGGATTTATTCAAAACAGCCTGCAACATCATTCTGTATTCCGCATCGAGCTTTTTCTCCGAGCCTTTAAAGTCAAAGTAGTGCAACTATGCAACAGTACTGTCAAGGCTTATATTTCCCGTTTTATTTAATCATAGAAATCTGATTTCCATATGGTCATAAATATCACTTACAGTAGATGATATATTGCTACCGAGGTACATAAATTGGTCTCCTGATTTCAGAGAGATTCAATTTAATGAAGATATGTTATGATCTTGATTAAACATATGAACTCTCTTTTATTTGAGTTCAAGTAAAGACCGGTGTTTATTGTTGCTTGAGTAGGGACCGGTGATTTTAAAACAAACCATGAAAGGGACACTGAAAAAGCAATTACGGATTAATCAAGCTATCCTAGGAATGTCATTAAACTTCATCTAATTTTAAGGCTTCAGTGTAGGAGTTTGGGGCATATAGAGTACTCCTTCGTTCCTATTATTCTCAGCTACACGCTAAGCCGTAGTGACAGTACAGGTTAAGGTCGTATCTAAGAGTTAAATAAAACAAATCAATCTTTTATAGGATTCTGACTAATATTACATAGAATTATTAGTGTTAACAGCTATACTTGAAGTCAATTGACTAAGTGCAAACAATAAATATCAACACTAGAAAGCATTGAACTGTTTTCAAATAGATCTAAAAGAGTTAGAGATCAATACAAGAAATCATTTACCTACGTGTAAACAAATGATAAATACGAACCAGAATTAATATTGTTGGATAACAATACTTGAAGCCATTTGACCGTGTGCCAACAAATAAGTTCTGGCTTCTTTGAAAAGAATGTCACCAACAAACTATTCGCTCTCAGATCATGAATATATATATATATATATATATATATATATATATATATATATATATATATATATATCTGTGTGTATGTGTTTGTAAACAGAATTTGGCATAAAATAACCCATAAGGGTATTTGCCATAAAACTTACATTTTAGTTTTTTTTTTCGTATATTGTTTCGTATATTGTTTCGGATATTTTTTTTATAAATAAAGGAAAATAAATAAATTTTCCTGGCTTCCCTTAGAAAATCGGTTGACTTCCAAATTTCATTGTCCGAGACACAAAAGCAAAGTTTTAAAAGAAAAATGGCCATTTTTTATACATTTACAACATAAGAAAAAAAAAAACTGTCCAGGAATAATAATAATAAAAAAAGAAGTTTCTTAAATAATATTTTACTTGACACGAAAGCAAAGTTTGAAGGAACCGATGGTCATTTTCTATACCTTACATTATAAGCAATTACAAAATAACATTCTCTCCGGAACTAAGATTTGAATTGCCCAATATAATAGAACTGAAGACGAAAACAAAATTTATTGTTCTAGTTTCATTGTCAGAGAGAAACATACAATGGAAAATATTTTAAGTATAACCACAATTTTTTATTCTCTTATCATTTATTTGTTCACAGGTCATAAAAGATTGTGAAGTTTGAAAAAAGTCTTTTTTGTTCAAATAGATTTTGCTGAAAGTGAGTTTGTGCTTTAGGTCCGTTTTTGGACCCTTTGAACGTTCGATCCGGCTGATTGCTTATCTGTACCCTCTATCCTGGATTACAACTGGCCACTGACAAACTCTTTCGATGGGCATGCAACTGATGCTGTTTCACCCCACCACACACACATATCCATATGAATATATTTTTATCATTAAGGCTTTTCGGACTATTGTCTTCATCGTTATTGTTATTTCCTTAAAGTTTTGGCCGATATGTCCTCCAGCCTTCTTCAGGTGTTTGTCAAACTCGGGAACTTTCACGGAACTTCGAACTACGTCCTTTATTGAAACCACGAGGTCGCTTGTTCTGATTTCGTTTGCCATAACCGGGTACAAGTGTTAAGTATCCCGGTATTGTTACTCGCCTTTAGTGAGGATTGAACCTGCAACCTCCAGATGATTGTCTCCTTAGAAGCCTTGGGAACCAATGCCTATAACTGCTGGACAATTCAGAGTGAATTTTTGGGACTTATAAACTTAATGTTCTTACTTGACTTGAATTATTACTATTATGTATGATTTTTTACCTGTGCTCATATTCAGTTTTTTTTCTCATCAAGCCTTCTTAATTATCGGTTCGCATATTGTATTCACCTCTATACTTGGTCTACTCAGCATGCCATTGTAGCCCAACCCTATGTGCTGATTCTTTAAGGCATCTAATCCTCCAATGTTCAGCCCTATCAATTATTTCAACTTTATCCCATAAGGGCAGATAGTTTCCCTTTTCCTTCCATATATGGTCCGCCATGCCCGACTTTTCAATCTCGCCTCGTATTACTGCCTTCCGATGTTCTTCTAGCCTTACTTTTAGTGGGCGACCTGCCTCACCTTTGTATATTTTACCACAACTGCAAGGGATGGAGTAAACACAGTTCTTGGTCATGTTGAATTCCGTTGGTGGCTTGACCCAGAAGAAATACCTCCGGAGAGTTGAATCACTTGTGAAGACTATCCTGATGTCATATGGACTACATATCTGTTGGATTCTTTCAGCTACTCCTTGGACATAGGGCAGACATACTGTGGTGAGTTTTTGGGCATTATCCTCCATCCTCCAATCTTGGTTTCTTGGAGCCGATATTATGTGCTCTGGGTAGTTGTTACGGTGGAGGTTGTGCCTCAGACTAATCATTTCTTCTTGATATGCATCAGGATCGCTACTAATGGTTCTTGCTCGATGTTGTAAGCAACGGACTATTCCTTTCTCTACCGTATATGGATGATGGGAGTTAGAATTTAGGTACTGTCCGGTGAAGGTGGGCTTACGGTACACAGACGACCTGAATCCTTGCTCTGTTCGCGTTACTAATAGATCAAGGAAGGGGAATGTGTTGTCTTGCTCTTTCTCCATAGCGAACTGTATAGATGGTCGGATTGAGTTCATGTGATCAAGTAATGTCTGCATATCTTCCTGATGAGGCCAAAGAATGAATGTGTCATCTATAGATCCAAGCCACATAGATGGCTTTAGTGATATAGATCCTAATGCCATTTCTTCGAAGTATTCAATGTATATGCTAGCCAACGCTGGTGACAATGACGAACCCATAGCCAGTCCTTCTTCGTGTCGGTATATATCCCATCCCGAATTAGGTTGTCTCCACACAAAAGGTCAACATTTCTATTAGATTATCCACCTTATCCATTACCACGTTTGCATTGTTGGAATACTCCAACAAATTGGCAGACTTAATTGACAATGGTGGCTACGGTAAAGTAAAGAAGGGCCCGACTCTGAAGACGGAAAGGAAGCTGTCACAGATCCTGGGTAAGAATAAAGATCTCATACCACAAACAAAATACAGACAGCTAATTCAACATTACAGTAAGCTACCACACGTATATGAACTTCCAAAAATTCATAAGAATGGTATTCCATTGAGACCCATTGTCAGCAACTGAGGTTCAGCATGTCACCCATTGAGCCGCTTCCTTGTGGAGATCATTAACCCACTAACTGCTAAGTCATATATTAAGAACTCAGCCCACTTTGTGGAGAGAATCAGTGATGCCCCCATTCATTCTAACCAGATGGTGAGTTTGGATGTAGTGAGACTGTTTACAAAGGTACCAATTGATGAGACACTTGCTGTAGTACGGGTTAAACTGGCTGCAGATCCCTTACTGGAAGAACGCACTTGTATCCCGATAGATAATCTAATGGAATGGTTTCAATAAAAGACGTAGTTCCGTGAAGGTTCCCGAGTTCGACAAACACCTGAAGAAGGCCGGAGGACATGTCGGCCGAAACGTTGTGGAAATAACAATAAAGATGAATACAATTGTCCGAAAACCCTTAATGATAAAAATCAACAAGCTTAGTCTCAGAAATTTAGACAATCAATATATATATATATATATATGGAGGTTGGATGAAAATTTCATAGGTTCACAAAGATAATTTAATGGTATGTAACCAAATGAGGTTTATTTTTCAGCATAGTTCCTCTTCTTTCATAGTAATTGCAGTGCTTGAATTCTATTCGTCAAATAAGTCCTCAACATCAGATATGACGTTATCATATAAACTTTTAAGTCAATCCTAGAATATATATGGGGGAGTGTCTAACGTACTGAACTGCAACATCGTAGCAAGCGAGTTCAACCTCGAGTCGGTCTATTAAATAATATTCTCGGGAAATACCTCCATATGACCCGATCTATGTGTCAAATATTGCCTTTATTGTTATTCTGCATGGATAGATTTGTCATGAAATAATTCTAGAAGGTTGATATTCCATTAATCTAAGAAACAAAAAGCAAACTATCTTCTTTGCTCATCTTGATCTCTTCAATATTGTATCTATGATTTACTATATGTTTTTATTATATTATAATATTCTTATTCTGTATATCATTTTATATGTCATTTATAGATGTAACATACCCATCATACGGATATGTGAAATAGACATAATGTTCATAAAATGTTCATAAACATATATTGGAATCCGAAAACACGAAATTGGTTCAGGTACGAAACTTTTATTCACGTTTTTGAGTTTAAAGGTTTTTCGACATGAGGAGAGAAAGACACAATCTTACTATGCTGACTGCTTTTACATCGTCTGCTCCCAACCCAACCAACGCGAGGCGCACGTAGCGCACAAAGTCGTCTGGCCTCGCCCTGCTCTGAATCTCGACTCTCTCGTTCGGAGGCAGGAACTCAACTCACTGCTTTTTCTCAAATCCCCAAATCCTCAGTCCACGCTTCCGGTGCGTGTCGTCACTCACACTACCTGGTTTTAATTCCTATCTGGGATTTTTATTTTGACGTCTCTGAATGACACATCCCCTCCTCGCGCGCGTGAACACCTGCGTTAATGTTGCATCTAACTAACCCATACACTAAGCGAAAGGTTCTCATCCTAACTAAACCGAAAGGCAAGATATATAAAACGAAATCCCTCGGCAATTATATTACATAAATAATTAATATTCATTGTTTCTTTAGTTTATTTATTTTATTGTCCTATTCCTTTATATTTCCTTTCTTCATTTTATTGTTATTCCTTCATATTTCTTTTTCATTTTTTTTTCATTTCTACTTTACTTTTTCTGTCGTTTTTTTCTATTTCTTTATTCTAAAAAAAAATGGATTTTTTTTTGTCTTTTTGTTGTTTTTCCCCCTTTTGTTATTTTGGTCTCTTTTTCACTCATCCATTTCTTTTCTCTTATTTTTCTTCTTTTCCCATATCCTTCTTATTTCTTTTTCTTTTACTTCTTTTCTATATTTCTAATATATTCATTTTTTTCATCACTTTTTAGTCAAATTTTTCTTTATTATAATTTTCTTCTTCTTCTTCTTCTTCTTCTTCTTCTTCTTCTTCTTCTTCTTCTTCTTCTTCTTCTTCTTTTCTTTCCTTTCAGTCACTTTTCCTTAAGTTTCCCCGTTCTCTTTTTATCCTTTTAAATGATCCGAAATAATCGTTCAAATTACCCATATCAACATGTTAACGATAATCGTCTGGTTGTTCGCTTACTAGTGTTTTATGGCATATCAACTCTTGCAGGTTATTTAATGTCAAATCTTTTTCGTAAATATGTATTAAATATATATGATTAATAAATGAATGGTTCTGAGATATTTTTAATGAGCCAGTGCTCATTTATTTAAATGGTGTCAAATGGTTTCAAATATTCCTATCAAACTCTATTAATTTTATTTACACACATTGAAATGGTTTAGAGTCTAGAAAATTATTACATATTTCTATTTGACCCATAAATTGGACCGTAACTTGTACTACCACCCTAAATCAGAGTGGGCATGGTAGAACTGGAGCCTCATCATCAGATTGCTTAGTGTCATATTGTTATATTTTGACCTTCGACCCGGCCCAAAAATACTATTCCAAGGTAATACACCGGAAGGAAGTGACACATTCCAACGGCCAGTAATCGAAAGAGATCGCGTGGGCGGATTAGGGCTTATGATATGGGACAAGGTGAAGGTCCCATTGTGCCATTAAAGTCATGCACTGGAAGAGAGTAACCTCTGAACTGCATGACAGTTATTTCCGCTTGATGACGATTAAACATTCGATTTCAAAGATCCAGTATGCGATCGTGTGGGCGTTGAGTTATTATTTAACTCAGTTGAGTTTGGGTCCCAGAGCAGTTGCCAGCAGACTCACAGAGGGTTAGAGACGAGATGTGGTAGGGAAGGCCACACCCGACCGAGGGGGAACCTTGGAAACCCCCGATGCAGTTGCCAGCAGACTTTCAGACCGTAGAGACCAGATGTGGTAGGGAAGGCCACACCCGACCGAGGGGGCCCTCGGAAAAGCCCCGATGGAGTGGACCCTAAGACCTCTGGTTGAGCATCTAAGAGAACAAGAAAGTCACAACGTGACGGTCATAACAGTGGGGTCAAAATATGAAGTTTATGTTTGATCTCCAGCATCCTCTCACATGCAAACCTTCAACAACCCTTTCGAATCCTTGCAATAAAGTGAGAGGTAAATATTTTTCTTAAGAAGTCTTCTTGCATCTTCCTTCCTGCTTCCTTTCTTCATGCGTCTGTCTTTGTTATTGAGTCGTTATGATACGGCACATGACTATATAACAATATCCACGACACTTACTGAAGGGTTCTAACTCCTCTTCAGAAATGCAGTCTGTGCTACATCCTCAGACTACAGGGCAATTGATCAATTGAAGGCACACCTACATCAACGAAATCGTTAATAATTTCTACCTCAGTAATTTTTCTCCTCTTTTTTCGTCTCATATTTAACTGTAAGGTTTCTTGTATGATTAAACAAATTCTAATCTTAATTATCATTGCCACTTGTGTAATACATATAGTAACTTCCTTTCTAAATTCTTCTCTAACTGCGATTTTCATTTCTTTGCCACGACTGCCATTTCTTCTTAATCCCAAGCATTAAATTGAACGGAATAACCATAATAATTAGATTCCTGCAAACCTAATTAAGCATTTCAAATCACGACCATGATAATGATTCCTAATGAAATTACCAAAGTCTTCTTGGAACCACTGGCATTTAAGCTTCTGTTTTTAGAGATTTCGACACATTCAAACTGAATTGAAAACTATACTGATTAATTGATTTGTTTTCATGGCATGAAAATTGTCTAGGGTTATTTCATGTCTAAGGGAGAGGAAATTGCATATATGTGTATGTGTGTGTGTGTGTGTGTGTGTGTGCAGCTAAATTTAACCAGTTGATTGAACTCTAACAGACACTATTTCGCTACTCCAGAATCCACGTCATTATCAACTGCAGTTTCGTGTCATACAAACAGCACTCCCTTTTTAAAGTAAGGGGGTTTTACATTTCGAGGGGAGTGCAATCAGTATATTCTAAGCCCATAAACAATGTGTAAAACTTCAACTGGATTAAAAAAAAAAATAAATAATCAAAAAAATGAAAAAAATATTTAAAAAATAAGGTTTGACATGTATAAGAAACTCAATCTCTTTTGACCCTTAGGTAATAAATCATTTCTGATTTTGTTATGAATAAACATTGAATTATTCCCCAAAATATGTAAAGATTTTAATCAAATTAAAGTAAATAAAAAAGTGTATGTTTATAAACACATTTCCTTTGCTTATCGTATAAAATTATCCGCTGACTTTGACGTTAACAGATTTCCCAAACAGTATTTATTTACCATAACTCTCGACTATATGCAAAATCAATGTTTAAGTCGAATGCAGCCGGTATGACTTCAGTATTTCTTTTCCTAGACCGGGTGGCATATCAAGGCTTAAGCTCAACATGTCTTAAATCTATTGATAAGGTATTAGTCAAAACGGAAATTTAAATTAACCTATCAATGATTTGAACTTGCCTTAGCAAATCAGTTTCCAAACGACCAGAATACTGAGACGAGTCCTGGGGAGACTAGCTGTCATTCATACTCCAGCAAAAAACCATCAGTTAAAAGTGATGTGAAAAGCTTATAAGGAGTAAATGATAATAATAATGATATATATATATATATATATATATATATATATATATGTGTGTGTGTGTGTGTGTGTGTGTGTGTGTGTGTGTGTATGTGCTTGTGTTAGTGTTTCTGTGGGTTTGTGTACCTGTGTGTAAGTGCAATATTGACATGCATGCTCAACCAATGGTATTGAGCAATCTTTATTCATAAATTAGCAAATTATATTATTATTATTATTATTATTATTATTATTATTATTATTGTTATTATTATTATGATTAGAAGTGTATGTTGTATCGGGAAAAAAAAGAATAATAACTGAGAGAAAACTTAACTAATTCTTACTACTGTCAAAGATTCTTATGTAACTTTAATACCTGAGTCACAGAGAGGACATGATATTTTTTTATTTCTATTGCTGCCAAAGGACGTTTAGTTATTGTGTAAAATTAATATGAGACAAAAATAAATGTCCAAGATATTTTTCCTCCTTAATTTGAACGTAAATTTTGTAATTAGACCTTTGCTAATGGATGTCTTACTATAAATCGTTGTATCTCGTCATAAACTTCATTAATCATCATCAATTGTCTCAATAAAATTTTCATGACAATTGTCAATTTTTTGTTCAATACTATATATATATATATATATATATATATGTATATATATATATATATATATATTGTTTAGAGCAATAAACAACAAAACAACATAAAAGATATATTTATCTTTATCTTATCAGATTGTTAAACTATATATATATATGTATATATATATGTGTGTGTGTGTGTGTGTGTGTTTGTATGTGTGTGTGTAACAGATAAAGACACAATTCAAAATTATTTCTTTATTGATGCTACAAATATTTCAATTTGATTTTTCTTTCATATGTATATATATATATATATATATGTGTGTGTGTGTGTGTGTGTGTGTTTGTGTGTGTGTGTTAGGATAGCATAGAGTCAGTGCTGCTTGGTAACTAAATTTCTGTCTAATCCGATCATCAGACATATATATATATATATATATATATATAACTTTGAATTTCAAAGTCACCTCATGTGATCACAAAGTGACAAATCGTATATTATATAAAAGTCTAGCTTGTTCCACGAAGTCTGTGATATCAATTTTTTTCTTTTCTTTTTTTCTGTTTTCAATAATAAGAACAGACTTTCTATATGAGATTTATGATCCAGAAGAGAATCACATAGAGTCTATCCTTTGGGCTTCAGACTGACCACTTGAACTGACCAATAATCACTAGTAAAAATAGCACCAGTCCTACTGAGAGATTACCTTTTATTACTTCCAGTCTGTTTCTTGTTGTTATAGACTGACGACCAGAGTTGTGCTAAAAAAAAGCAATGAACAATTCTTAAAATGAAAGTAAATATTAATCAAAATTCATAATAATATATAAGTAACGATGTGGATTTGAATGAACAGTTACTGTAGGTAGAAATTTCAAGCAGGCATCTGTTAGTGTAACAGGTAGACTACATTATAAGAAATATCACTTGCTATGTGGTTATAATGCAATAATATCATTCTTACATTCTAGAGGTTGAGCACGGTATAAAATTACCTGATTAGGTTTGTATTAATTGATTGATTGATCGATTGATTAATTTTAACGGCATATTAACACGTATGTTATTGTGACACTATGGGGTGTGTGCGCCCGTCAGACTATCACTTTGTTTTGATGCGAAACCCAAACAAAGGCCTGAGCTCGACATCTCCGACGAGACCGGAAGTGGGGAGAAGAGAAGATCCGAGACAAGACAGGGGACAGTTGACGAAGAAAGACGGGGAGAAAAAGTCGACAACGGAGGGCAAAGGAGGGCGGTCGGTTTTGAGTTGGCTGTCCAGAGAATGTCAGAGTTAACAGAAGTCAGAAAGGCGACTGCTAAAACCTGATGAGCTACACAGAGGCCGGGCTAACCAACGTGGGAAGATGTCAGCATTGTTAGTGCCTTTTTGTTGAAGTTTCGCGAAAAAGACACGCCTGCGATAGTGTACAGATGCACGGGGAATGCAAGGTGTCACAAAACTACCTTTCTTGCGCTTTGAACTGATATAAACCCACATTGTTAGTTTATTATTTTTTCCTCGGACTCTCTTGGTTGTATTTCTTTTGTGGCCGTAAAGAAATGTGAAATACCCCGGCGGACCTACAAGATGAATCACTGGCCAGGAATTGTATTGGTTTAAAGAAGTTGATAAGTCTGGGTTGGCCGCTAAGAGGTGTATCACTGTTATTTTATGCCTAAATATTACTTAATTGCCTACCTTTTATTTTCTCATTTTTTGTAGTTTTTTAAGTGTTGTTACACACGGTTGAATGATATGAAACATTCTCATCTAATGGAAAGTGATCTCAAAGAGGCGATTTCCCATAGTTTATTGACTATTTTACTGGACTATGATAATTTTGGAATCAATTTCAAACTCCAGTCAATGGATAATGTTCACTTTTGGATTTATACCTTTGGGGAAAGTTTGAATCCCCTAATCCACCAGCAGTGGGTTAAATAGTACCCCTACTGTTCTTCTATACTGAGGATCTTAGCCATGAATAACCCACAAGGGTTGTTTTGTCATTAAACAAAGCCTTAAGTTTGAGTAGTGATGTGAATATTGGCAGAGAAGGGGCACTCCCCACTCCACTGAGCTCCAGAACTGGAAGTACACCATCAAATAAGGTTTGGCGTCAGACACAAAACACCTCTTTTTTTTGTGGGGATTAGTGTTTACCCATCTTTTAAGCTCCACTGATAGGGGAGATTAAATTTGGTGTATGATGTTCAGTTACACCTTTATTACACGTATATTTTATCCACTCGTGCTAGAAATTTCAACCAGAGATAAAAACATGGGATTTGAAAGATTTTGACATTATTTTAGGTGTAATATTTTTGCACCTATATCTTTATGATTAAATTGTTATTTATTTTTAGGCGATGTATTTAGAACAGAGTGAACACTTTGTAAACTACATGTTCTAAAACAGGTTTAAGTATTCGACGAAAAGAGGTTTTTAAACGATCACAGATGGTAAGAAAGTGACTTTACCTGGATATTACTGCAAATTTCACACACTAATTAATAAGTTGACCTTTTTGCTTAGATATGTCACAAAGTGATCTCACTCATAAGGGTTTACTCGTCTAGTTTACTATTTTACGATTTGAGCCGCCAATTCATACACAAATTATCTAACTTTTTTTCTCTTTTGTCTGCTAAAATACTACTAGCTTTTTTTTTTTTAAAGTACGGGATTTTTCGATTGGCGGCTGAAAGGAGAAAATTGGAATAATCTCTTGCGATTGGAAAGACGTCAGTCATGATCTTTTCTCTCTACGATAGGAACATAGAGAATTCTTTCTCAAAATGTAATTCTTTCATTAGTTCTATTTCATACCAACTAATAAGATTTACCTAATATGTGTATTTTAAATTAAAGGGATTTTTATTTAAGCTATTTTTAATTTTCCTACAACTTTTTTAAAATAATGAAAATAACACTTAGTTTTCATAGACACGAAAGAGCATTCAAAAAGGAAATGCTATTAAACTTTATAGGTTCATTTTAAACTGATGATATTTTCTTGTTTCAAAATGTAATTTCTATTCAAGTTCATTTTCTTTTTTTTTACAATTTTTGTTGTACAAGCTATAAATGTTTGTTAAACTTAAGTTTTTCTTTATCAACACCAGGAGAAAAAAATATAAAAATACATTAACTTTGTTCTAATGAGAACAGAATTTAAAAGTGATGCATAAAGGAATAAATAAAAGTTGCTATTTATAATATAAAAAAAAATGTAACATTAAATAAAATGTAGAGAGTAATTGAAAAATATAACAAAGAATGAGTTTATAGGTTTAATTTGAACTACAAGTTTTGGTTCATCATTAACTCAATAGTTCGACCAAATGGTACAAAAGTGAGGCAAATAAAGAGGACCTAAGTTCGATTCATGGAGAGAACTTCTCTTTTATTATATGAAGGTCATTCAATAAATAAAGCGAATTTTGCCTAAGGAGTTGGCAAAAAGGAAGCACCGTTTACAGTTGCCCCTTTTTCAAGGGAATCAATTTGGATATATCCCAGAATACTTTCATATCCCAAAATACTTTCAGCATGACCTTCTTTACTGACCACAGCGTCCCGATAATTTTTCTTTATGGGAGAGTCGGTATGTTTCCACTCCATGGACTGTCTTTTCCACTTTGTCTCATAGTGGCTAACCGATCCTTAACTTATTTGTAAACATATTTTTTATTGAACCATTCTTCTCCATACAAACCAAACTATTCACATCATTTGCGGCTCTAAAACCAACAAAAATTTCATGACAGACAACTATTCAAACCTAAAACACTCTGTTTGGTATGGCACCATTTTAAATAGCCTCAATACGTTTCTGAGATTAAAATAACTTTTGCTCTGGATGAATTCCAAATACAGTAAAATTTACACTCATAGAAAAAATAAATTATCATGCTTTTTAAAAGAAAATCCCTTATTTATCAAATGATTTAGAATATATATATATATATATATATATATATATATATATATATATATATATATATATATTAAATTATTTAGAATATATATATATGTATATATATATATAAAATTATTTAGAATATATATATATATATATATATATATATATATATATATATATGATTTAGAATATATATATATATATATATATATATATATATATATATATATATTAGTAAAAAGTAAAGTTGGCAACCGTGGTCGAGGGTGACCCGAATGCTCCCTTTTCCATAGCTACTACTACATCGATATGTAGGGAAGCTCGCAACTCCATTTCCTGGATTGCTCCACTTTACCCTTGATCCATTCCTACTAATGCCGAGTATTAAACAAGGAGGGATCAAGTACAATTTTTTCTTTGGTATGACTCAACCTGGGATCGAACCTCGGTTAGAGTTTTCGCCATTGGTTCGGAAGACCGGTGTTCAATCTCTGGTCGAGTCATACCAAAGACAAAAAAATGGTACCTGATTCCTCCTTGTTTAACACTCAGCATTATAAGATTATGGTTAGCAATCTAGCTTTGTCAGTTTGTTGTCTATGAATAGTGAGTTTGATTCTCACTGAGTGCTCTTGCTTGTGACCTTAGGCCAAATATAAGCATAGCTAAGATTCTCGGGATATTTTTGTGTTCTAATAACAGCAAAGAAGGACTAGTAAATTATGGTTTGGAACTTTCATTTTTACTGGGTACACTATACTTCTGGCCTTGTACCAGCTTAAATTAAGCTTAGTAAATAATATGGTACTAGAAGACACAGTAAAACAGAATAATGGATGAAATAATTGCTTGCTTGTTTGGGATTTATGGCATATCAACCATTGTAGGTTATTTAATGCCAAATCTATTTTTAGAAGATAACAGTTCTATTTCAAACAATTGCTTAGTTCTATTTAACCCATAGATGGGACCCTATCAGGTGATACCACTCCGGACCAGAGTGGATCTGGGAGCGATGGCAATGAAGAAGGACTCAACATTCCCCAAAGCTCTAGCAATACTATAACCTCACCATCAGACTGT
The DNA here is from genome assembly GCA_963585895.1 of Sepioteuthis lessoniana. Lineage (NCBI taxonomy): Eukaryota > Metazoa > Mollusca > Cephalopoda > Myopsida > Loliginidae > Sepioteuthis > Sepioteuthis lessoniana. The sequence continues at coordinate 80,690,294 of OY757931.1, read as the reverse complement.
TTAGGATTATATCCAAGTCACTCGTTAGGTGGTCTTTCTCTTCTGTAGAGGTGCTGTCGGTGTATTCTACCGCCCCAGCCAACAGGGCAATGAAATCATGGGTTTGATTTGGTTTCCCGCAAAAAGCAAAGCTCTTCATTGAGGGAGCTGTTGATGCATTTAACTAGATAACCTTGACATAAAAAGGAAGGAAATTTTGAGTATAAAAAAGAGCTTATACTTTATTATTCTAAGTAGCTCTGGTCCTTGTTGTTGAAGAAATACGATTTGTAATTGTTATATAATTGATTATTGGATGTTGCTACTACTGGAGAGAGGAAAGAGAGTGTGACTGATAAGTTGTGTACCATATTCGCTATTACGCTATGTGCGAAATGGACATCTAATGTTAATTACGATAGAACATATAAAGAACATAGGAATCCCGGAATTCGAAAACACGTAACGACTTCTTGTTCAGGTACAAAACCTTGTTATTAACTTTCAGTTAAAGGTTTCAGCGTAGGGAGGAGAGACACAATCTTCTATGCTGTCTTATTCATTTGGCCCCAATCTCGTGCGCCCTCCACCCTACCCCATAGGGCGCAAGTTCGCCTCGCGCCTGCGAACTTCAAAAGTTGATCCTTCTCGTTTGGCGTCTAATTCTCAACTTTTACTTTCTTCAAATTCTCACACAAACCTCCGCGAGCTTCCGGTGCGTGACGTCACCCGCACCCTGTCACCGCGTTTCGTCTTGGACTATTATGACATCTGAGTGACACCTCCATCCGCTCGCGCGCGCCTGCGTTAACACCTGCCTCAATATTGCACCTAACTAACCCATGTGCTGAGCCCAAAGATTCTCAGCCTAACTAAACTCAAAGGCATGAACCGAAATCCCTCGGCTATTATATAACAGTTGATATCACGAAATCAGACAATACAATGAGTACGATAAATAAAGGAATGCGAAATCGGCAGTTGTACATTCATTGTTTTATTATTTCTAAACTATTTATATTGTCCCTCACTGATGTTGAATTACATCCTATAACTGCTATGCAATAGCTTCCTAGATGTGTTGGTACTGATGAAGAGCATACCAATAGGGAGCCGGGTAAAAAAAAAACTACAGGTCAGACAAGACAGAGTTTACGAACAGAGGGAAATCAGCTTTCGTAAATTTGACAGCTGTGTGCTTATTATTTGATTGGATAGGAAGAAGACAGTTTGAGTCTTGAGACAGTTGTTGGTTATATATATATATATATATATATATATATATATATATATATATATATATATATAGGGGTTAGTGCGTGTGTATATGTGTGTGTGTGTGGTTCGTTTTTTTTGCTTAAAGACATAAACGTTTGAGGGTTATTTAATGCCAAACTCATCCTTGTTGAAGATCAGTTTTGGTATTTTTTTTACCTATAGCTGAGTAATAAGGAGCTTCATACCTTTACCAAGGGTATTACCCTGAAAGTGAATATGATTGTGTGATATGTTCAAACTTAGTATGATGACGCTGTGTGGTCCGTTAGCCATTATAACATGGGGACTCCCTTTTTGAGCAGATGTGTTTATACACTCGTTAGGAAGCCAATTTAGATCGACCCGAGATTATTCACCGAGCGATATTAAATCGGTAGATTTATATGAAATTTCTTTTCCATTATGTTTTATAACTCACAACATGAAAGTTACATTCAAGAAAACAGCAAATAAAATGAGCAATTAAATATCAATGTGTTTGTTTACATTCCTTTCTAACAAGATATAAGAATAATGTATCCTGACTTTTACAGCTGGACTTGATAAAAGAAGTCAGGTAAGTATCAAATATAAAATATCAATGAAAATTAATAATAAGAACTAGAGCTTTCTTTTATTCACTCTTTTGCAATAATATAATAGCTGAGGCCCAAACAAGTACCTCTAATGCTGGTCAGAGTGAACCTTAGAGTAATGACAAAAAAGAGTACTTTATGCTCCTGAAGTACAGCGTCCCTATCAGATGTCATAGCCGAGGACGCACTTGCTTTAAGTTGGAGAAACTATTGGTGTATTCTAAGCCCTACTGAGAAGCTATTTGTGGCCAATCATATGAATTTAAAAAATGAATATATTATAATGTCTTGTTTATCACTTTTAAGAGAAATATGCAATGAAAAGGAAATAAAAATGGAAGAAAATGCTGTAATAATTTACTAAGTTTAGCTTAGTTTGGAAAAATGCTTACATTTACAAAGCAGCAGTGGCACAATAGTTTTAATTATAAAGAATGGAATCGTTAGGCCTATTTAAAATTCTTGCTGAGGGCGTGGGTGGTTCAGTTTGCACTAATAATTTTGGGTAGACAGGGTATAGTCACTAATCAATGAGAAGGAAAATTATGAATTCAAATCAACTATACTCTGCTTCAAAAATTGACCTTGTGTCATGCCTGGAGTAGAGAGGAGGGTAAATACATGAATATGTAATTTTTATGGATTTTAGAATTTAATTGATGACATATATATATATATATATATATATATATATATATATATATATATATATATATATATATATAAGTTAAGTTAATTGGTCAACCGTAATCGATGGTGACCCCAAAACTCCCTTTTCAATAGTTACTACACTAAGATGTGGGGGAGGGTGCTACCCCTTCCTTTCGATTGTTCCGCTTACCCTTGATCCGTACCTTAAAATATTGAGTATTAAGCAAAGGGGCATCAAGAACCAGTTTTAGTCTTTGGTATTGTCGACCTTGGATTGAACCCCGGTCTCCTGGAACATTAACAAACATTTATTTCACTTAATGCTAATGTTCTTGGGAAATGCATGAGTCCATCTCTTCTGCTCCTAGTATTGGTCAGGCTGCCCCCTTAAGCCTTGCTTAAGCAACCAATCTTAGAAAAAGAAAACTGAATTCAAACCACCTATACTCATATAAGTCACACTTTGGTTGTAATAGAATTTGGATAAATACATACATACCCACAAGATTAAACTCACTTGTTCCAACAGATTTGAAGTTTCCAGTCTTGTCCTATAACAACAGGAGCATAGCAAATAGGGAGTGAAATTAAATCTCATTAATACAACATTGTCTACAGTTTAATAATTTGGGGTTAACCAATCCAATTTACAAGAGGGCAAATAAAAGGGTTCAATTTACCTTGGAATTTGGCATTTTCATTTGGAAAAGGTTTTATGATATTTTAGATGCAGTAAATATTGTCTTTATTCATTTACAAACTATTTATGCAACATTTTTTTTATAAAAATATTAATTTTCTTCATGGAAAACTGAAAGAAAGATAAAAATACTGAATTGACAAAAAATCTCATTAATGCAAAATTTAATAATAATAATTTAATTTGAATGAAATATTTTTAGTATCGGCTTTGCCAGCTGATCAAACTAATTTTGTTTCAGTCAACTTGGATACAATCATTTACTGGTGACTTCTATTTCTATAACCTTATTGCTTTAAACCCACCTTTAAACTTTAGCAATTAATTAAGAAATTAATGACCAGAGTGGAAATTATAGTCATAAAGTTCATCAATGGTGACTTTTAATAATTTTTCTCAAATAAGAGACCTTTTAATCTCAATACCATTTGGCAAATATTTGTGTTGTATCTGGTTATTTATTTTAGAGTTATTTTATAATCAACTAAAACGCTTTAATTTGATCTCCTCTTCTGAAAAACATTCCAACCTCAATTGAACTTGCCACAAAATCTCTTTTAAACATTAATATCCATTTTAAATTCAGAAATGTCCTTATTAAAATTTCTTAATTGTAATATTCTGATTTTAGAAATATGTGGATGTCACAGGAAAATGGGTTATTTTCCAAAATATTTTATTGATAAAAAAAAAGAGGGATTTATCACTTTTAACTTGTAAGATTTGAATCTTAATCTTGTACACTAGAAAATTCGGTATTCTGAATAAAATCACCTTATAGAAATAGATAGCATTCTTCAACAAACATTGTCAGAACTAAATACGAGCGTGAGTTAAAAGTTTTAAAATAGTTTTTATACCTGCTTGTTTCATAATTTTATAAAGTTAACAAGTTGATCAGTTTATCGATTTTTCAAGTTTCCCTTTGAATTACTCGTAATATTCTCTGGGAGACTTCCACACATGAACGTGCCAGGGTTGGCCGACAAGAAAATATTTATATACATCAGTTCTGTGTGGAAACTGGATGCAGTCTAGAGGACCTGTTTGGAGGAATAGATGATGAAGATGGATGCCAAGAGAGAGAGAGAGAGAGAGAGAAAGAGAGAGAGAGAGACAGAGAGAGAGTCAGTGAACTCCCTCTGTTAGCACATATTGATGATGATGATGATGATGATGATGATGACGAAGCTTCCCATCACACTTATATGTCACTTTCCCTGTTGCCTTCTTTCCATATCTTTTATAACCTGATGAAATCTTTTACCTTGTTTTTCACTCAAATATTTTCAGGAAAAAAAAATCTAATTCCCAAAATTAGACTTTAAAATACCTTTCATAATATTATATAAACATTTTCAGAAAAACATCCTCATTTGATTCCAGAAAGCGGATTTTCACGATAGAAACTGAACTACCGAAAGAATACTTTAGCTTAAATTGCAATTAAAATTTAATATTTCCCACAGTAAATTTAAAATCTAAAACGATTTTCTAAAAAATTCTTTTTTGAACATAGAAATAGAACCAAAACTAGAGAAAAAAAATCCACATTTGAAAAACATCTAAATTGGACCACAACAATTGAACAATTGAATGAATAGTTTAGCAAAAATCTCTATTAGAACTTGGTATTTCTGACAATACATTTCTTTCCATTGATAGATTTTAGGTTAGTCCGAAACAAAGGTAGAATATTAAATTCAAAAGAAATAGTCTTAAATTTACTAAAAGCATGCAATCTTTGGTTAGTAAATATTAGTACACCCTGGTGATGATAATGAAGATTAAATTGAAGATGGGAATTCAGTGTTGAGCTGGTTTTCCATGCAAAGATATATTGCATGCTTTCAAAATCAGCATTCCATATTCTGTTTTCTTTTTTTTTCTTAATCAGAGATTGAATTCTGACCACAATCATTGGAAGGAAATATACAGTTAAGAAAATCCTAACAGGAAGATCCTGAGAATATCTTTCATTGAGTTAAAAAGAATTAGTTTTATTTTTGTAAACAGATGAAAAGGAAGAAATAATTGAATTCCTGGTGGCCTTTGGGTTGGTTGGAATCAGAGTCACAAACAGAAAAATAATTGTGAAACAAAGGGGGAAAAAAGAAAAAACAAAAATCAAAGAACATTAATAAAACTGAAATTGCTGAAATTCTCTTTGCTGTTTCTATGGTTACTGGTTCCCTCAAAAAGAGATTGGCTTCAGAATGTCCAGTTCCACCAGGCGAAATTAGAATTCAAGGGAATTAAAATCATTGACCAACCGTTTTGAATTCAGTAATCAATGAGCAGGTTTTCTTTTAAGAGGCTCAAATATGATCATATTTTTCCGGAACATTGATGTGAGCAGTTCACTTCACGGTCACATAAAGTTGATCTTTCCTGAATTGTATTTATGTTCAAGAGTGGTCAATTAAACAACAGGTTAAACTTTTAATAAGCCCTCATAATAATGAATCATCCAAATTAATTCCCAATTCTATGATAACTGTTGATCTATACAAAAATTATAGCAAGAAAGGAATAGATAATATTTCAATATTTATTTACTTCATCGTTAAACGTATATTGTGTGGCTGAATCATGGCATTTTTCAAACTGGAAACTTGATTCTTTTCCTAATAACAGACAGTATCATATTCTCAGGATTGATATGAATTGATTTCCTGAAGGTTTAAGTATAACATTTAAGGGTATGTGTAAATTTTTTAAAGTAGGATAGTTATTTGAGTGGAAATGACAAATGAAAAATATTTTGAAGAAAAAGTAATTTTACTTCAAAGGATACACGGTACAACCAATAAATAAGCACATGTTTAATAATATTTTGGACATAAAATTGGCAATAAAAGCAACAACAACAACAACAACAATAATAATAATAATAATAATAAAAACAAAACTTGTACATGGCTAAGAAAAGGAAACTTTAAGAGAGAAGCAGAATCTCTCCGAATAGCAGCACAAGACAGCGCCATAAGAACCAATCATATCAAAGCGAGAATAGATAAGACTCAACAAAATAGCAAATGCAGTCTATGTGGTGACAGAGATGAAACAGTCAATCATATCATAAGCGAATGCAGCAAATTAGCACAACGGGAGTATGAGGCGAGACACAACTGGGTCGGTAAGGTGATTCACTGGGAAATGTGTAAGAAATTTAAATTCGACCATCAATTAAACGGCTTGAAGACTACATAGAAAAAATACGAACTGATTACAGCCAGCAGAAACAATGCGGACAACACGATAGTCGATAGAATGACAACAACTAGGAAACAAAAATGGGAGAAAAAAAAACAAATTTATGGGGGTTTTAAACGACTAATAAACAACATCTCACACTAGAAAGCCTGGACCTGGCTAAGAAAAGTGAACCTTTCGGGAGAAACAAAATCTCTCCTAATAGCAGCACAGGACAACGCCATAAAGACCAATCATATTAAAGCGAGAATAGATAAGATGCAACAAAACAGTAAATGTAGGCTATGCGGTGACAGAGATACAACCATCAATCACATAATAAGCGAATGCAGCAAATTAGCACAGAAGGAGTTTAAGGCATGACACGATTGGGTGGGCAAGGTGATGCACTGGAAAATGTGCAAGAAATTTAATTTTGACCATACTAACAAATGGTATATGCACAACCCAGCACCTGTCCTAGAAAATGACACGCATAAACTCTTATGGAACTTTAATATACAAACGGATCACCTAATCCCGGCCAGAAGACCAGACCTTATAATAATCAACAAAAAAAGTGAAATTGCAAAATTGTGGACTTTGCTTTACCAGCTAAACACAATAAATCTGAAGGAAAGTAAAAAGAAGGATAAGTACCTCGACCTTGCTAGAGATTTGAAAAAGCTGTGGAACATGAATGTGACGATTTTGACAATTGTACCTGGTGCTTTTGGCACAATAACTAACGGATTGTTAAAAGGCCTGGAGGACTTGGAAGTTGGCGGATGGGTAGAGACTATCCAAATGACAGCATTGCTGAGAACGGCCAGAATCCTGAGACGAGTCCTGGAGACTTGAGGAAACTTGCTGTCAATCAAACTTCAGTGAAAAACCATCTGCTAACTCTGATGTGAAGAACTCTAAAGGAGTAAATAATAATAATAATAATAATAATAATAATAATAATAATTATTATTATTAGAAATTATTGGATCTGGCCACATATTTAAAAACGTTATGGAACATGAAGGTGAAAGCAATATCTTTTATTCAGAGCCCTTGTAACAATCCTAAATAACACGTAAACGAAAGAGGGAAAAATGGAAATGTGAGGAAGAACTGAGTCTGACTAGGCTAAAACACTACTGAAATCAGCAAGAATACTGAAAAAAGTCCTTCAGATCTGAAAATATTTGATTTTATAAAGACTTTAGTGAGAACCACCGGTTATTACAGGTGGGAAAATATGTGGAATATGAAGGTGATGGCTATACTTACTGTACTTGATGCCAGGAGAACAGTCTCGAAAAACCTGGAAAAGAGACTGGGAAAACTGAACATTAGCAGCAGAATAGAAACCACTCAGACCACAGCACTGTTA
>OY757931.1:80655032-80680032 GCA_963585895.1 Sepioteuthis lessoniana | reverse complement strand
TAAAGTTAAATGGCTTCATGTATTGCTATATAACAATCATAATTTAGCAACAGTCATTTGTTTGCACACAGTATGTACTATTTGACCCCAGGATAGGACCCTGTTAGGTTCTATCATTCAGAGCCAGAGTGGACCTGGGAGCAATGGCAATGAAAGTGTATTCCACATTCCTCGAATCTGTAAGGTTGGAGCGTTGCCATCAGAACGTTTAATATCATATCCAGGATACTTGTCTTACCCCTCTAGAGACATGCAGTCGGTGTATTTAACAGCCCTAACCGAGTTGGCTTCTAAATACAAGTCTTCCTCAGTAACGTTACCATAGTATAACCAGATATCTTTTTAAAAACTGATTTGAAGATGTTTTCTTCTTTAGTATTGAGCATGAATAAAACTTTTTCCCAAAAAGTTACATTATATCACCGCCTGAACTCACGTTATACACTTGCTGTTTCAGCTATGCAGCTTTCGCAACAGAAGGCTGGCTGCTCCTAAAATCACTGCACAAATGAAGTAATGTCGTGAAAAAATGTGTCAACATCCACTTTGAGTAAAAGACTCTGTGAAGCTGGCCTATATGGCAAAAAAAGCTGGAAAATAGAACAGAGGACTAAAGCTATTTGAACTGACGGATCAAAGTTCGAAACTTTTGCGTCAAATAGGATGTTCTATGTGCGGCGAAGAATTGGTGAATGAGCTGAAATCCCTGGATTCACACCAACCATAATACATGGAGGAGACTCCGTTATGGAGGCAGATGATTTTGACAATTGAAAAGTTCGGGATTTGCATCAGGTAAAAGGCAAATCTGACCGGCTACTACAGTATATTGCACCATCACCCGATACCATATGCAACGCAGCTTTTGGGTCAAAGATTTGTAATCATACAAGTTAATGACCCGAAATATACAAAAAAAAAAAAAACTTTGCTAGGGTCACATTAAAAGCAAAGCCGAACATCACGTCCTTCAACTGATGTTGACTTAAATCTCTTTGAAATAATGTGGGATGAACTTGACCGAAAAGTCAAAGCTAAGCAACGTGCAAGTTCGACTCACCTCTGTCAACCTTTGCAGAAAAGCTTAACAGAACAATCTTTTGTCGACCTCCAGTCATTGGAGGAAAAAATGCTGATAATCTCTGAAACAGTGATAGCGGCCAAAGCGGGTCTTTTTAATGAATCAAAAGTTTAAGAATGTCTTTTTTTTTATGGTGGGGGTTAAATTGCATTTCATGTGGCTCAAAAAGACTTGAATCTAGTTTAATAAATAAAAAGAAATTGTGATGTTTAACTTGTTTGGTTATAAAATAACACTTTTTGGATGAGAAAAAAAATTGAGGGCGGCCAAATACTTTTGACTGGTATATATATATATATATATATATATATAAACACACACACACACACACACACTCATATATATATATATATATATATATATATACGCTAGGTGTAATATCAGCGGTTAATTGCTAGAAGTATTCTTAATTTGTAATCATATCAAACCAAAGCCGCTTATTCCTATGAGGTATTGCTCAACCCCCAGGGAATATATATATATATATATATATATATATATATATATATATATATTTTCGATAGTTTTTGGAGGCTGTTTTCACTAGTGCACGTTTTCTCTCACCGCTAAAGTTTCCCATAGGACAGTATATTTAGTTTTAATTTTTGTTGGAATGTATTTTGCTGCTGCCTCGAGGTGTGCATTGACGAAATTTTCGTATTCGTCGTTTGGTGTACTTTTTTCCGTCTTTTCATGTAGTGTTTCGAATCTGTTTCTTAATTCTAATACGTATTTATCTCTTACATCTTTGTTGTTTAATAGGGCCCAGTCATAGTGTTTGGTGGTCGCTGTTCGTTTGTCGTTTTTTCGTAGGCTTAACCGTATTTTCGCTGTGACTATTCGGTGATCGGTGGACACACCCTCAAAAGAGGAGTATGCCTCGCAATTCAATGCACTATTCTTCCATTTCTTGTTTATAAGGACGTAGTCTATCTGAGCTTTAGTATTGTTTGCGTACGTGTATGTCCATAGTTTGCCCTCTCTTTTTTGGTAGTTTGTATTGAGGCATGCTAATCTATTTTCTATCATGAAATCTGTTAGATGTTGCCCATTTCTATTTGACGTGTTGTGGAGGCTGTATTTGTTGTTTCCGTTTTTCCCGATTTGTGCATTCATGTCTCCGCCAATGACTAGCATGTTGTGTTTCGGGATGCTACGCACTAATGAGGATAACTCATCGTAGAAGGTGACTATTTCATTTTCTTCACTAACATTGGTGGGGCTGTAGCATGAGATGATTGTTGCTCTGGGGTTTCCGCTGCCATCATTCTAGGCTGTATTTTCTCAACGCTATTAAGCGTTTTTAGTGCTCTAGGTCCTATAAGCAATCCTACCCCTCCTATTGCGGCGTTGACAGAGTTTTTCCATGCGGATACAGTGGCGAGCGACCATCCATTGCCAGTTTCGTGATATTTGATATCTTCTGTGTGCGTGTATCTGTGTTCTTGTATGCATATTATGTCTATTTTATGTTCTTCGGCCGATGCGATTAGCTCTGGGAGTTGTCCTATTCTATTTAAGGTTCTTACGTTAAATGTGGCTATTTGTAGTGTTTGCTTGCATTTTAGTAGTTTTGATTGTTTGAGCTCTGTAGCTGATTTTTCGAACACCGAGGCCAGGGCTCCAACCTCAGCAGGACGCGCCCCTTTTTTACCCGCGCGAAGAGCGATGCGGTTTGTGTAAGTGGTTTGAGTGTGGGTCATGGTTATCTTTCGATGGCTGTTTTATTCTCTTCTATAGAAGCCACTCTTATAGAGGAGCAGCAGTAGTTCCCCGATCGAACTGACGATCCTGAGCGAAAAGTCAAGCTCACGTCCAGGACCCATTTGGGTATTGAGTTTGGTCGTCCATGGGTTTATTCAAATACCTTTACGTACATCATGCTGCTTCCCATGTGTACATAATAATAGTAATAATAATAAAAAAAATAAAAAATAAAAAAAAAGGAGGGGGAAATTTATTTTAAGTTTTAACTTAGTTAAAGTCCAACATTAAGGTACTTTCGTATGACTTTCACTAGTACTGATTATACTCTTTTTTTTTTTTTCCTGTATTGGGACTTTTCCTGGGTTTTTCATTTTTTTTTTCTTCCTACAGTTGGGGACCTAGCAGGCTTCAGGAATTATAGAGCTTTTTTTTTTTTTTCCTTTTTCTCTTAGGGGGGGCCTGTGGTAGCATTAGGCGTTCTAGGCTTTTTCTTCTAAACTACTGTTAGGGCTTTCTTTACGAATTTTTAAATTATTCGATAGAAGATATTCAAAAACATTCTGCCTTGTTCGCTGACATGTGGATAGGCTTAATATCAAATTGGCTTTATAGTAGAGTAAGCGTGCCTTTACATTTAAAACGCATAGTTTAAGCATTATTTCACAAACAAAATACAGCATAACATTTTGTAAAATTCAGCATTTTAAATTGGACTTAAAGACATACTGACCAATATTGACATATTTCTTCCACTTGGCTCCTGAGTTCAAATGCTTCTTCTTCGTTTGGACTTTTATTTACTACTGATATTTTAGGTAGCTTTGGGGGCGGTCTACTGGGGTGAAGGGGAGAATTCGTTTTTAAATGCCTTAAAACTAAAAACGGCACAATATCAATTAGCAGGCATATATATAAAGGAACAGACAGAATACATTCAAAATCAGATAGATAAGATTAGAGACTCGGTGGAAGATAGACAATCTAGAATTGCCTGGCAAACAATAAACGAAGTGAGCAGAAGAAAGAACACAGCCAAAGCAAAACTTAAAGCAGCAAACCAACAAGAAAGAATAAAACTGTGGAAACAGCACTTCGAAAACTTACTTGGAAACCCACCAAAAATAACACATGAACCAATCACCAGAATAATTAGCAAACAATTAGACATTAAACTTGGACCGTTCACACAAGAAGAACTCGACTCGGTTCTCAGAAAAATTAAAAAAAGGAAAGCTGCAGGGCTGGACGAAATTCCCCCCGAAGCATGGAAGACCAGACAATTCGACGACATACTGCTCCGACACTGCAACGCAGTTTACAATCAAAATCCGATAGATAGATGGACGAAGGGTTGCATACTCCCCTTCTCTAAAAAGGGGGACCTCGGATTAGCCAAAAACTACCGAGGCATAACACTTACATCCATAGCTGCCAAAATCTACAATGCCCTACTGCGAAACCGAATAGAACCCAAAATCGACAACATACTTAGAAAAAACCAAAATGGCTTCCGAAGAAATAGATCCACGACCTCACAAATATTAACCATCCGCAGAATCCTTGAAGGTGTACGGGCAAAGAACCTACAAGCGACATTAATATTTGTCGACTTTACCAAGGCTTTCGACTCCATTCACAGAGGAAAGATGGAACAAATCCTACTAGCGTACGGCATACCTAAAGAAACCGTAGCGGCAATAACGATTCTCTATAGAAACACTAAAGTAAAAGAACGATCACCAGATGGAGACACAGAATACTTCGACATTGTAGCAGGAGTACTACAAGAGGACACGCTGGCTCCGTATCTCTTTATCATTTGTCTAGACTACGTACTTAGAACATCGATTGACAAAATCAAAGAGAATGGCTTCGAACTGACGAAGAAAAGAAGCAGAAGATACCCCGCAACAACAATTACCGACGCCGACTACGCCGATGACATAGCGATACTGGCAAATACACCTGACCAAGCCGAAACACTTCTGCATAGTTTGGAACGAGCAGCAGCAAACATAGGCCTCCATGTTAATGCACACAAAACGGAATATATGTGCTATAAGCAAACGAGGGACATCTCCACTCTAAAAGGAACCCCTCTTGAACTAGTAGACAAATTCACGTACCTAGGAAGCAGCGTCGAATCAACCGAAAAGGACATCGAAACGAGGTTAACGAAAGCATGGACAGCTATCAATAGGCTATCGACTATATGGAAATCAGACCTAACCGATAAAATGAAACGCAGTTTCTTCCAGGCAGCGGTCACATCGATACTGCTATATGGATGCACTACATGGACGCTAACAAAACGGCTGGAGAAGAAACTAGATGGCAATTACACAAGAATGCTGCGTGCAATCCTCAACAAGTCCTGGCAGCAACACCCCACAAGACACCAACTGTACGGCCACCTGCCCCCTATCACGAAAACTATTCAAGTTAGGCGAACCAGACATGCAGGACATTGCTGGAGAAGCAGAGATGAACTCATAAGAGATGTACTCTTATGGATCCCCACACATGGCCGCGCAAAAGCAGGACGACCAGCACGAACGTACATTCAGCAGCTATGTGAGGATACAGGTTGCTGTCCTGAAGACCTACCTAGGGCGATGAACGATAGGGAGGAGTGGCGAGAGAGGGTCAGGGATATCCGTGCTGCTAGCACGATATGATGATGATGATATATATATATATATATATATATATATATATATATATATATACTCTTACCATAGTACGCATACTTCAATTTTAATTTTTTTAGAATAATGTTTCAATTTGCAATATTGTCAAAAAGAAAATCACAAAAAACGAAACTGATTTTGGTTGATATATATTTCGAAAATTTGTGTGTATATACCCTCTAATTAATAAAATATTCCCAAATTATATAATATACCCACCCCATAAAACCTATATGATAACATAGGGTTTTGATAGTTGACATCATATCGACCTCGTGGGTACTTTAGGGCCAAATCCATTTTTGTTGAAGAACAGTAGTAATACTATTTTACCAATAATTACGAGATTGAGAGAGTTCATATATTTTCAATGGATATTAGTCAGAATGAAAACGTTTTTAGCGCGATTTGCGTTTGAACTTGCGTTATACGATGTTACAGTCCAGCAAATTCACGTCTATGACACGTGAAATCCCGTTGATATGAAAATAAAGACTGTTACCATGTATTTGTGCGTGTATCTGAAGGTGTTTATATATTTTTTTCTTTTCATTATAGTCATTACAAAACAGATTCTTGTTGATTTCTTATTTCAAGTCTGTTTACAAGTGTCAGTGCCTGTAATGAATTTTTCAAATGTTATATAAAAGCTTGAAAAATTGATGTACATTCTGAACATATTCATTTAAACTTAATACATTTTAAATAACTTTTTGCTTTTCTCATAAAGTTAGACACATAACTATCGCTTGTATTTATGAAAACAAAACAATAAAATTTCGAAAGGAATAACATATGATTTTAAAAATCTGCTTTTTGAAAACATGATGCAAATTAGACAACTCATTATAAATGCCATTTATTATTTGGTATAATACACATTGTATATTAATCATGCACGTTTATGATTTACTATGATGTAGGCTGTTTTACTATCAATATGCATACTGAAGTGCTTGTGGTGTGACGGTTATTTCCGTAGGATGTTGACTCGACTACCACAGTTCAAATCCTGAATGAGGTCGTTTTCATTTCATATAGAGTTAATACCTTTAAGAAAGGTATGAATCCAATTATTCTCTTTTCAGATCTGAGTAAATAAATTAGCAAAATGGACTCTTTAACCTTTCTATGGCAACCAGTCTAAAAGGAAAACTCTGAATTGTTGAATTCATGGAGAGGAATAGGTTTTATCAAGTTCTTCCTGTCCTAGACATTCTTTATGAGTAGCGACCCCACGACCAAAGTAGATGATAGTTCTTATAAGTTTTATGGGGGCGGAATCATGCATAGACATTTGCATTTAGTTATATATATTGCGAGATAATTGAATATATATATTCCATTAAATATGACTGACACATATATTTATTCAGTTTTTCAATAATATATTTTTATGAGATTAGGTTAACATGCTCCACATGTTGATCAAATATTTTTGACATTTACAATGGTAAAATACTGAAAGATATATTTCATCTCAAATGACACTGTGAAATGCTCATTGCTTTTTAAGTTAGTTATTTCCAAAGCAGATATTTCCAAAAAAATTTTTCCGTGACAGGTATTTCCAAGGCAGATATTTTCAAGTGACTAATTTCCTAGTGAATTATTTCTAAGTCAGTTATTTCTCAACTGCGTACCGCACTATTTAATTATGTTTCACGAAAAATACACAAAAAGCAAATATAATATTTTCTTATGCTACCCTTGCATTTATCGAATCTGAAAAAGAATTTAGACTTTTGTTTTCCATTTTTAATTTTCCCAGTCGGCTGGGGGGGCGCTGTAGAATACACCGAATGCGTCTCTGCAGAGGGGTAAGACCACCCCCCACAACGAGTGTCCTGATATGACACTAAAACAATCTGATGGTGAGGATCAAGCACTGCAGGATTTGGGGGGAATGCGGAGTACCCCTTTATTGCCATCGCTCCTAGGTCCATTCTGTCCCGGAGTGGTAGTACCTGATAGGGCCCTATCAATGGGTTAAATAGAACGATATATTTCTGCTAAACTGAATTGTTTGATTAAACTGAATAGCTTGAAATAGAAATGTTTTTGAAAACTAAACTGTACTTACATTTAAACTGCGTGCTTATGCTAAACTGAATTATTTGAAATTGAACTGTTTTTCGACATTAAAATTGTATTTACACATAACTGACTTGTTACATGTAACTGCTTGAATTGTTTGAAATAGAAATGTTTTTGACAATTAAACTGTGTACTCCTGCCGAACTGAATTGTTTGAAATAGAACTGAATATTTACGAAAAAATGGATTTGGCGTTAAATAACCTACAAAGGTTGATATGCCATAAAACCCAACAAATAACAAACCAATCCATTTTTGAATGGAGAAAATAAGCTCACTTTGGAACAAGGTCAGAAATATAGAGCAAGAATAAAAAGGAAACTCACTAACAATAGTTTCCAAGCCTAATTTGCAAACTATTTTATATTGCAATCTAAAAATTAAACCTAGATTAGATAAGATACATATCTATATGAAAAGGGATTGTTTTCTATTAATTGCATGACATTCAAAAAGTGTAATGTTTTTATATGTAATCAGAGTACTTTTGAAAATAATAAGTTATTTTCTAGAACAAAAATATTGTTGTGTTATTTGTGAGATGTAAATGATTTTGGTGTTATCAAAGAATTTTTATATATAGGAATATTCATTCTGTGATGTGTGAGTGGGTTAAACAGTGGAATCATTAATGTGATTAAAACACCATTAGGAATTATGTGACAGTGACTTTGCCACGGGTATTTCACACATATTAGATGCACATTAACACCTTCACATCCATAGTGAAAGATACTTTATCCAATTTAGGGGGTTTCATATTTAATAGAATTGATTTTTGCATTTTGAGGCTTTTAAATGCAATTAGTCTAACATGAACATTTTAAGTTATTGAGTAATGGCTGCTGAAGGAGTGTTGCGGTCTTGCATGATACGTTCCTTCATAAATGTATGAATAGTACACAGGTTCAATAAAAGGCTTGTTGATCCTTAGAGTAGAAATATGACTAATGTGTTGAGCAATTTTTTCCTCGTTGATTTTCGAAATGCAAAATATACCGACGGATAAAATTTGAGCCATAGATGGTTCTCTGGCACTTACTCCTAATCAGATCTAAGTGGACCTGGGTGTAATATCAATGGAAGGTTAACTCCTCACTCCTGACAAAACCAAAACTTGAATACTAATATCAGATCACGTGTAATTTTATACTCAGGTGCTGTCAGTATATATGAATTAGAGGATAAATATTTAAGAATTTGCATAAATACAGATGTCGAAAAAGTTAGGTAAAAAATATTACTATTCTAATTTGTTTATCACTATACAATTAAACATTTTGCAAATGTTACCGAGACTATTATGTGACTTTTCAGCATAGTCTCAATCGAGATTGAGGCACTTGTCTTAAGGGGTGTTTTCGATCACACGCTGGATGGTTACATCGTAATAAACCAGTTCGAACTCCAGTCGAGAAAGTACCTTTACTTTCGGACCAACACTCTTAAAAAAGGCATGAACCTTGTGCGCCAATTAACTGTATTATTACTTATATTGATAGGAATACTTGATATCATCAAATTCTTCAATAACAATCTAAATCCATCTTTTCATGAGAAATATAAATAATAATTGTCTCAGAACACAAGTCCCTAATCTCTTGGAATAAAATAACCCTAAACGGTTGATATGCCGTTAAGATTAATCCATCAGTAATTAAGATGATTGAAGCAGTTGACTGTAGACACAGGAAAAATAGCTAAGTAAGGCTGATAATATGCGATACACACATTTTATATGTACAATAATAAACATATTTGGTCTGTAAATTTTTGTATCTTACTTTTTGAACATTCCTTGTACATGTAGGTTTAAAGTCTAACTTTTATTTATCACCTGCGTGAAATGAAACTTTATATGTATATTTGTCTTTATAAGTTGTTCATTTATCTAAAAGTTCTGTCTCCAGAAGGACAGCCTTCTGCTGCCATTGGAACATAATTTTAAATGAAGTTCTAGTTAAACTTACACACACAAAGAAAATTCACAAGTATAAAATCAAAAATGAAATTTCACCTGTGAATAAACACGCTTAAAAAGAATTATTTCATGCCATCGGCAAATAATTCTTACCGTTTTAATAATTGAATTGAATATTTCAATCAGGTGAAAAAGGAAAGAAAAAAGTTATTATTTTAACCAAAGAGTTAAAAAAATGTAATGTTTATGACACATAGAAGTATTTGTTCCTATTGGTTTCCTTTCTCTCTCTCTCTCTCTCTCTTTTTTCCTCTTTCAACACAATGCAGCTGATGACATAAGGTTGGATGGGAAGAGCATGGAGATGTTAAGGCATTTGATAATAAAGATAGCACTTTAAATATCAAAAATGAAAGTAAATAAAATAGTTTAAAAAGAAAAGAAATAAAAAATGAAATAAAAAAAAGAAAGCATAATCTTCAGGTAAAACAGATCTGAATACAATATATCTTTTGAGATACACAAGAGAAAGCATTTTGTTTTACTTTTATATAACTTCATATTTTTTTTCAAACCAGCAATAATAAATAAGTTTAAACTGGTTAGAATAGACGGTTTCTTTTTTGAAGGAATTAAAAGCTTTATGGGCAAAGTGTTGGGGTTGGGTTAGCATCTTTGATAGAACAGGAAAATATAAGCGAGCATTAAAAGACTTTAAGAAGTTAAAAAATAAGTAGCACTGAAATGATGAAAATAAATTTATTGATACACATTCTTTTTAAAGCCAACGGCTGATTGTTTGATAGAATTAAAAAAATATATATTTAATAAAATCTTTTATGCATGTCAAGAGGTGTACCATTGCATAGGCTGATTTTTAAGAAAATAAACCATATAATTATATATATAAATGTATTTTCTTTGTTTAATGGCATATTAACCCACGTGTATGTATGTATGTATGTATGTATATCACATTTTATACAAGTACACACACACACTCTCACTCACACACACACATACACACACACATACACACGCATATATACACACACACACACACAAATATATATCTATATATATCATTATTTTTATTACTATTATTATTATTAATATTGGAATAAAAATTTTGTTCTTTTTGTAAAAGTGCTCTATATTCAGGATTAAGCGCCAAAATAGTCAAATTATTGGCCAACGATTAAAAAAAAAAAATTAAAACATTAAAAAAAAACTTAAAATTAGCCATCGCAAGCCTTAAATAGGACTGCCAGATCCATGACTCAATTCAGTCATCAAGTACTTGTTGACTAAACAATCGTTCTTAACTATTGCCCGATTTTTTGAATGGCATATATATATATATATATATATATATATATATATATATATATATATATATATATGCGTGTGTGTTTAGATATGTGCTGTGCTCGTGCGCTTAATATATCAATTTATAAAAGTTGAACTTTCCTTTCTCTCTCTCTCTCTCTCTCTCTCTCTCTCTCTCTCTCTCTCTCTCTATCTATCTATCTATATATATATATATATATATATATATATATATATGAATTGAGCGGTTTGGTATTCGGTAAGGCGAAAATGTAAACAAACGAAAGCTACTCAATAATAATTCATATTCTCGAGTTGACGTTGTTTTCTTGTTGGCTGAGCGGAATGATACTAAGTCTAACGTAAAGTTAGTTGGGTTTCGATCCCATCTTTAAGCGTCCTAGATGTCTAGCCACACTGAAGAGTTTTGGTATAACGAAACGGTCTGTCTGTGGATGTCAATATATATATATGTAGTGTTTTCTTTGTTTAATGGAATATCAACCTTCTTGAATGTATATATGCATTTACAGGTTGGAACGATAAAATTGTCGTCCTAAAGAAAACAACACTACAACTTTATTTTAAAAAATTTATTGAAAAAATCAACTCAGGTAACTTGATTATGTAGTAGAGCTGACATCTATTCAATGTCGTCGTCTTCAGCTTCAATCACCGCCTCGATCCGGATCCGGAACTGGGAGCATGCCTTTTCCACAAGCGCCAGCAAGTGCTCGGCGAATACTCATCGGAAAGCAGCGATCAGGCTGGCTTTGGTGTTGTAGGAGGTCATGTTGGTGATGTTTTCGACATATGACCAAACGAAGTAGTCTATCGAACTCAGGTCGGGGGAAGAAGGGGGCCTGTGAGAGAAGGGTACAAAGTCGTAGCACTCCTTTTAAAGGCAAGCCTGGGTCTCTTTGGACTTGTAGGCCGGCGCAGAGTTCTGCTACCACACCCAGGGTCTGCCAGCGGTTACCTAATTGCACCAAAGTATCACCACACTCTTCAGCACATCCAGGTACACTTTGGTGTTGACTTTTACGCCGACTTCGAAGATGTAAGGTGGCATTATATGGCCCTCACTTAAAACCACACCAAAGACAATATCCGTTGCCAGAAACTTTGTTTTCATCACCCTGGGCACGTCCTTGTTATTCGTGGCAATCCAGATTTGATTTTGAGGGTGCTGGCAATGGTCCTGTTGTCATAACTTGGATCGGTAGTGAGCATGAGTTGTACAGCAGCACATGTCCGATCTCGCTCGTTGAAAATTGTATCACTCTCAGACATGATAGAAGGCTCCTATCACTCTTGGGATGTGTACACAACTGGCCAACTTGTCGATGGTCTGCAATAAAAAAAGAAAATCGGTTTTCATTAAACGTAAATGGAATCATGTCGTCTTTTCTAGAGAGACAATTTTATCGTTCCACCCTGTATATATGCAAGGTTTTTTTCTGGAACTTAGCAAACTGATTATACCATGTGAGCCATGGACGAAAGAACGATAAGTTGGATGAGCCTTTGAAACAGTAAGTTAAGCTTTCTACTACAATTGTATTTTCTCTCGTGCTTTTTTTTACCTTAAATGCTAGGTCTGGTGTAGCCAGTTAAATGATTCAGAAAACGTATGAAGATAATAGCATATCAAGCACACGTGTTTTTTAGCGGCACAAGCTGCTCTAAGTGGGACACAAGGAGTTGAAAAATAACTCCTGGAGCGGGAGGTCTTCAACAAATCTATTGCAGTCAACGTCGATCGGATAAGGCAGCTAACGTTGGTTGGCTTTTCAAATGATTGCAAGTCAGCTGGACATGAAAAAGGTCCACGAGAAGAAGATTATCACTGAAGATTTGATCATACAGAATGTCTCGAGAAAATTGGTGCCAAGACTTCTGGATGATAATCAGTTGAAGCACAGCAAACCTGCGTGTTTGTCTTGCTTTGTAGTTACATCAGTGGTGATTTGACAGATTTTGGAGTACGACCCGGAAACCAAGTTTCAGAGCAGTCAGTGAAATTATCTGCTGTCACCGAAATTGAAGAAATCAAGGCAGTCTAAGTCAAAAGTCTAAGTCACATTGATCACATTATTTAATATGCAGAGAATCGTTCTCAGCAAGTTTTCACCGCAGGGCCATATGATTAATTAGTTGGTCCTCAAGAAGATCCTACGTCATATGCTTAGTTCCTAGCGTGGAAAGAAACGAGAGTCGTGTTTGGACAAATCGTGGCTGTTTCACAACGACAATGCTCATGTACATAAGATCCTGAATATCCAGCAGTTTTTTTGGCTCAGAGGAACATCGCACAACTAAAATAACCTCCTTATTCAATTAATTTTCTGTCTGACTTTTTACATCTAGCTCAAGGGAATCATTAAGGGGAGGCTATCTAGAGGGCAATAGGAAAGTAACTGAGGGGTATCTCAGAAAAAATTATTCCAGCTCTGCATATACACTATCAGAGAAGGATAGGAGAGTGTCTTAGACTCCAGAAAACTACTTTGAAGAGGGAAACGTGTAGTTAGTTTTTGGAAAAAAAAATTGCTAATAACATCAGTTCTCTTACTTTTCTGACATAACTTGTATATGCATATATGCAGGAATTTCTGTCAGCCTGTTCATATCTATCTATCTATCTATCTATCTATCAGCTTAGCTTAGCTTAGTTTACTTTGGTACAATGTGGAATATATGTAACACTGCAAATTAAACTCATAACGCTAATAATATTCTCTAAGTTTACCTTCCTAAATTATTTCCTACAACATACTTGTTTTCTCTCTCACCCGCACATATACACACTCATGTTGACATACACATAATCATTTATCAGCATAGCTTGTACATAGATTGATAAGAATATACAAGGGCCATTAAAAAAGTTTCCAGACTTTTTTTGAACTGGCATTTAAAATTGTCATGGACTCTTATAAATTAAGTATGTTGATGCTATCCAACTTATGAGATGGCTGACCAATTTTTATGATTTCAGGTTCAAACGAACAGCTACAGCAGCAATTGGAATACACCCTACTAAAGCTTGATTGTCATAGCTGGTGAATTTCAAAAATGCATTCTGGACGTGATGACACTTTAGAAGAACGATATGCAATAAAATTCCGTTTTAAACTTGGAGAAAATGCCACAGAAACTTATGGAATGCTTCAGACTGCTTTTAGAGTATCTTGCATGAATCGTGCATCAGTTTTTGAATGGCATAAGAGTTTCAAGGAAGGCAGGGAGTCTGTGAGGGATGATGAGAGGTGTGGAAGGTGTAAGGAATTCAGAACACCAGAGTTGATTGGCCAAATAAATAATTTCATGGATAAGGACGGTCGTGTGTCTATAGAGACAATAATTGCACAGTTTGATGTCAGTGTGGGAACTGTACACACAATTATTCGCGAAGAACTGAAGACCCGGAAGATTTGCGCGAAGTTTATCCCTAGGGGGCTCAAAGAAGATCAGGAAAAAAGTCGTGATGGTCGAGCTGATCAATTCAGATCCCGCAGTTCTTGATGCTCTGGTGACCTGTGATGAAAGCTGGATCTACTGCTAGGATCCGGAAACCAAGAGACAGATTTCTCAGTGGAAGCATGCTGGCTCTCCTAGACCCAAGAAGGCCAGACAGATCAAATCCATCCACAAACTTTTGATTATCCCTTTTTTTGACAGCACTGGCATTATCTACATGCAGTGGGTTCCCATTGGACAGAGAGTCAACAAGGAATACTATGTTGAGGTTTTAAAGGAGATCAGGAAGAGATTCAGTCGTAAGAGGCCAGCACTCTTCAAATCGGCTCAGTGGCATTTCCACCTGGACAATGCACCAGTCCACAACTCCATCGTTGTCACAGACTATTTGACCAAGATGGGCATCAAGACAGTTCCCCAGCTTCCCTAGAGTCCAGACCTTGCTCTCTGTGACTTTTGGTTATTCCCTAAGCTCAAGGAAAAACTTAGAGACTGTCGTTATGAGACAATTGAGGAGATGAAAAAGGCTGTGATGAAGGTCATTGACACGCTCACACAAGAGGACTTCCCTGGGGCCTTCCAGAATTTGTTGGAACGGTACAACAAGGGCATTGCAGCCGCAGAAGATTACTTCGAAGGAGACTAGAGTTTTATTCGCGTAATATCAATAAAAGAGCCCATACGAAAAAGTCTGGAAACGTATTGAAGGCACCTCGTATATAAACACAACCTTAGAAAAAAAACACACTCTATGCGAGTGTGCGCGCGCGCGTGTGTGTGTGTGATTTTAGAAATTTTTATTAAAACCAATTTGATTTAATGCTACAAACACTAAATATATATTCCATTATTTTAACTCGAGTTATTTTACTAGTGAATGTCGATTGGTGAATACGAGATAAAAATACCGTTGCTAAGTTTTGCTGATGGATTTTATGCATTTGACCAACTATTCTATCCTCAAAAAATTACAATGATATAACCCAAGAAATTAATAACGGAACAAAATATTTATTGTTGGAAATTCAGATTTTCTATTTCTACAGCATGACATTTATACATTGAGATTATACCAGGTACCAAGACAATGAAATTCTTCTCAAGGCAAAAAAATTGTATATGGTTGTCAAGTGCTTTTCATTCACCAAATCTCTTTAGAAAAAGCTGAAAAGAGGTAGGCGTGGTCTTGTTTACATCACTGTCTTTTTCAGTGACCCCGAGGCGTGTCCCTTATTTGGTTACATTACATGCAAAGTTTTAAGTGCATAAAGATAGATGTTTGTCACTATTATCAGTACACTTCACATTCATTCGAATTGTATTTCATTTAATGGAAATTTACTTGATTCGTTACTGCACATTCCATTAGTTAAAGTTATTTAGTGCCATGTGTGCAGCGGATAAATTCTCAGCTTGAAATACGCAATATATATATATATATATTTATATATATATATGTATATATATATGTGTGTGTGTGTGTGTGTGTGTGTGTGTGTGTGTGATAGAGTTTAAGTATGAAATGTACATGACTGAGTATACTCTCGTGAATGATATGAACCCCTTTTCCCTCCATCTGTGGGGCAAATGATGACACTATTTTTCTTCAACAAAGATGGCTTAGGCATAACATAACTCATGAAGTTTGACATGCCATTAAACAATGAAACACTCGTATGCATGCGTTTGCATGTGTGTGTGTGTGTGTGTGTGTGTGTGTGTGTGTGTGTGTGTGTGTGTGTGAATTTTAACACAGAAATCACAGCAATTTGCTGGTACTTATAGTTTCAGTCTCATTGTAGGATTAAACTGTAAAGTTATTTAACAACAAATTAAAATGTTTTACATTTTTAGCTTTTAAGAGTGCACATATATTATATATTATAGGAGTTTTTATAGTTCTAAGGATTAACTATAAAGATTCAGCTTGAACTTATCAAATAAAAAGAAATCCTTTCATACTTATGGCAATAAAAAGTATAATACTTTTAGCTGGCTGCTTTTTGTACCTTTTGTAACAAGAAACTTAGGCAAAAACAACCTTTAAAGTATCACCAAAACCTGTTGGTAGACACCGTCAACTTTTAAAATGAGTTTCATGACAACATTCTGTAAAGAAGTAAAACAAAGTCTTGAATGTAAAAAGCACTCTCTAAATTTAAAATTAAATTTTTGACTTTAAATTCAGAGATTGCTTTTTAAATTTTTGACTTGAAATTTTTAATGATTAATTTTAAAGTTTTAGAATTGTCGAATATTTTTGTTATCTATCTATCTATCTATCTATCTACTTTTTTTTACTGTTTTTTCCTCAACAATGGAGAAATAGTCTGTAAAACTGGGTTCTCTAGTCTTGGTTTGGGAACCTGCCCATGAGAAAGAAGACTCTGAATTCAAACCAGCTTTACTCCACTAAAAATTAGCCTTGTGTCTTATTGTCTAAGTTGTGAAAGGGTTGAGTGAATATATATTAACAGAGTCAAAAGTTTAAGGAGTTGAATTTTGCATAATCGTTGGTGTCGTAAGAAGTGAAATCAGTGACGAGAGTTCAAATTTTGGAGGAGTCTATTTCTGTTTCATTTAGTGCAAGTGTTATTTAGGAAAGTTGGTGACAGTAGTAAAAGGCGACCCGAAGGTTCAATTTTCATTAGCTACAACACTGAGGCATAGGAGAGGGTACTACTCCTTTCCCTGGACTGCTCCACTTTACACTTGATCCGTACCTCATATTGCTGTGTTAAGATAGGCCGCATCAAGTACCATTGTTGAGTCTTTGGTATGACTCGACCAAGAATTGAGCCCTGATCTCCCGGGCCATTAGTGAAAACTCCAGCCACTAGGTCAATATATATATATATATATATATATATATATATAAAGGCAAATGATAAGGGACATATACAAATAGGGAGATTGCAATAGATGGAAAAAAATTTATTGAAATCGCAGAGGCCCTTTCATCTGACATTTATCAAGCGACAATATTAGAAGTCGTTTAAAACATTGTAAACAGATATAATTAAAAGCGCAGAGAGAAATGTGAATGATAGCAAGACCAAGTTGGGGAAATAATGCAGCTATGGTTCGAACCCTCTTTACAACTCCAGCTGCATTTCGCTCCACTCATAAGGATACTCCCCCTATCATTCAACATAGCAATTTAATGTTGCTGTAATGCCACATATATTGAGTGCACTTCACAAAGTCTTGAGGTTAGAGTCAAACAGCATGTTCCTAGAGATCCTGGCACAACATTCTGGCATTCAAAATTGCTTGATTCTGCCATCTGTGAGCATTTAAATGCTATAAATAGCTGTGCAGTTAATTATAAAGATGGCAGCTTTGGTGTCTTGCATAGAGCCAGGACAAGACAACATTTACTTGTCCAGGAGGCCCTTTACATTCTATTCTATAGGCCAACGCTGTGCAAGCAAAACCCTAAGCACTACTGAAATTTACTGGGAGACAATTGTTGCTTGAATCAGGGAGGTTCTAAATTTTTTCCTCACCCTTGGTCTCGCTATCATTCTCATTTTTCACTCCCCTTTTTAATTCATTCAATTGTTTTAAACAACTTCTGAACTTGTCGCTTGACAAATGTTTGATGAAAGGGCCTTCGTGATTCCGATATAATATTTCCCATATATTGATATCTCCCTATTTTCATATGACCCTTAGCATTTGCCTCTTTAAATTTGTATGTAGCAATTTTATATATATATATATATATATATAGTCATCCACAGACAGATCTGTTTCGTTCTATCAGAACTCATCAGTGTGGCTAGATAGTATCTTCCCGTAGCTAGGATCGAATCCCGGTTGACTCAAACGCCAAGCCAAAGTTTCTAACCATTCAGCCACGAGGAAATATTAGCTGCGTAGTAAATTTTAAACGGTTATGAATCACAATTACAATTGTTTACATACATCCGTTCAAACGGATATATATATATATATATATATATATATATATATATATATATATATATATATATATACCCTTTCCTCGCAAATGTTCGAACTCAAACACACATTCATTTATTTCCCAAGTCACACTAACCAAACCCATACATTGCAAAAAAAATCTGGAGACTACTAGCATCTGCAGTCATTTTCAAAACAAATAATATCAAACAACATACAGGTTTTTACCAAATCTCACTATATCTGCAGAACATCATACGAAACGAAAACAAAATAAAAATAAAAAAAAAGGATGAAAAAAAAGTTTATTTTCTCTCTTTGCCACCGTACTTTTGAGAACCCTTTATTTTTCCTTATCGCTCAACCTCTTAACCTTCCTCACCCAAATTACAACCTAGAAACCACAATTTTCTGCAACATCACATTATAGTCAATATCTTTCCATAAAACAAGATATGCCGAAACACCTATTACCAAAACCTTCCCAACTTTTTTCTTATTTCCCTAAAATCATTCTACAATTTCAAAACAAAAAAATCTTTAATGAAACCTGATACATTTGACTTTAAATCCCTTCCAGCTTTCCTGCAAGAACGATACGCGCTCCGAGATCTTATCATTTCTCCTCACATGCTTTTAAATAATTGGAAAATTCAGAAAACGGTCTCTGTCTGAATAAGTTCGAAATGAAATAAAACCGAACGAAATATCACACACACACACACACACACACACACACACACACACACACACACACACACATATATATATATATATATATATATATTGTATAGACATTTAAAATTGTCCTAGACTCTTGAAAATTCTGTATGTTATTGCTATACATCTTATGAGATGGCTGATTAATTCCTATAATTTCCGGTTCCACTGAACAGCTACAGCAGCAATTGGAATACACCCCCACTAAACTCTGATTGTCACAGCTGGTGAATTTCAAAAATGCAACCTGGACTTTAGAAGAACGATATGCAATAAAATTCTGTTTTAAACTTGGAAAAAATACCCTGCGATGAAAGCTGGATCTACTACTATGACCAAGAGACCGGGAGACAGAGTTCTCAGTGGAAGCATGCTGGCTCTCCCAGACCCGAGAGGGCCAGACAGAGCAAATCCATCCACAAACTTTTGATGATCCCTTTTTTTGACAGCACTGGCATGATTTACATGCAGTGGGTTCCAACTGGACAGACAATCAACAAGGAATACTATGTTGAGGTTTTGAGAGAGTTCAGGAAGAGATTCGGTCGGAAGAGGCCTGCACTCTTCAAATCGGCTCAGTGGCATTTCCACCAGGATATTGCACCAGTCTACAACTCCATCGTTGTCACAGACTATTTGACCAAGATAGGCATCAAGACAGTTCCTCACCCTCCCTAAAGTCTAGACCTTGCTCCCTGTGACTTTTAGTTAATCCCAAAGCTCAGAGGGTGTCGTTATGAGTCAATTGAGGAGATGAAAGAGGCTGTTACGAAGGTCATTGACACGCTCACACAAGAAGACTTCCATGGGGCCTTCCAGAAGTTGTTGGAACGATACAACAAGTGAATTGCAGCCGGAGGAGATAACTTCAAAGGGGACTAGAGTTTCATGTGTGTACAATCAATAAAAGTGCCCATACGAGAAAAGTCTAGAAACCTATTTAATGATCCTAATATATATATATATATATATATATATATATGGTCCGGCGACCGAGTTTCAATCCGAGGTCAGATGATTCTAACCACTCAGGAAAAAATTAATTGATGCCGCCTTGCTTTACACTCAGCAACATAAGGTAAGGATCAAAGGTAAAGTGGAGCAATACCGGGAACGGAGATATATATATATATATATATATATATATATATATATATATATATATATATATATATATATATATATATGTAAACTGTTGTGTGTGTGTGTGTTTGTGTGTGTGTGTGTGTTTATTGTAAGACAAACAGACAAAGAAAAAGGGATTGACAGACTTGTCAATAGGATGAAAAGATCAGATGATCTTAAATATCTCCTGTTGGTGAATAACATTATTAATCGATGAGAGTCCCATGTATGAGTCGAATGGAATTCTTCTGTCATTTCTTAAGAATTATTATAATTAGTTAATTGGAACCATACAGCTGTGATACTTGTTCAATGGAATTACTAATACTAAAAAGCAATACACGAAATCATTTAACCTTGTGCCAACAAATAATATTTAAAGTCATTTTAAAATCGAGTAACCTATAAATTAACCGATTATAAATCATTTACACATAAAAACAGGATTTAGCATTGAATAACTCACGGGTGTTTATACGCTATAAAATAAAAAAAAGAACCAATAGGATTTATTCAGTTATTAATAATAATGAACTCCCTACTAATTTAAATTTATTTATTAAATATATGAAAATAAAAAGCAGAATAAAAACAGATGGGTGTCCTCGTAGTGAAATAGTTAAAGTGTGAGAGTGGAGAATGATTGTAAGCGAGTTTGAACTTCAGTCCTGCTATTATGTTCACTTTCGGACAAATATCTTTGGGGAAAGTATGAACCCCGTTATCCTCCCTGCTGTAGGTTAAATAACATCACTGTTCTTCTCATAGAAGGATGTCTTTGGCATCAAATAACCTATAAAGGTTAACATACCATTAAATAAAGAAACCGAACAAAAATGAAACTAAAAGAAAAAAAATAGTTGTAAACAACAGGGATTTGCATTATTTTCTACTTGGGTTTCGTACCAAGAAAAATCTTTACCAAGTCAAAAAAGCTTTGCCGAGTCGAAAAGTCTTTGCCTCGTCAAAAAAGCTTTGACTCGCCAAAAAATCTTATTTCTTTTTTTTAGTTGGTTTAAATAAATAATTCGACGTGAAACAGCTCATTATCTATCTCTCTATCTATCTATCTGAGAGTATTCAATGATCAGAAGATACTTTTTCAATAGAGGAAAATGCCTCACCATTCCAAACCCTCTTTATTCACCACTTTTTTCATCAATATATAATCTAGTTGTGCTTTAGAGTTATTCAGATCGATGGAAGCACATAGTTTTGTCTTCCTTTTTGGAAATTTACTGTTTAGACACACCGGTCTCTTCTAGAGGGAAAACTGCTAGATATTCACCTTTTATGTTTTGTACGTTTTGCACACACACACACACACACACACACACACACACACACACCGACTCATTAGTCAAGTGGTTCGATTGTTCAATATCAGGTCGAGTCATACCAAAGACTCCAAAAATGGTACTTGATAAATCCTTGCAAAATACTCACTCTTATAAGGTACACATTAAGGGTAAATTGGAGCAATCAAGGGACAGGAGTAACACCATCATCATACCAAATATTATGGAACGAATTTATAACAATTTTTAAAAGTACTTTTTAATAGCAGGTAATTTTATTCATTTTTATCCCACCTTACAGTCCTGCTTTTGTTCCTCTACTCTGTAATCATTGTTCGCAATGTTCAGGGAATACAGAGTATTTATAAATGCTTCTTCATACATTCTACTTAGACACGGACAATTTTGTTTGTATTTTAGGCTAAGGCTCATGGAAAAGGATTGATTTCATCTTTAATTCTCTAAACAATGTATAAAATTGTGAGACAGCTTAGACTCTCTGATCTTACTAGTTTAACTAATCTAGAAGTACGACAAGAAAGAAATCAAGCCTTCTGCCAACATGTAATAAGTCGGTATGATGGAGCAAATTCTCTAAATCCACATTACACATAAAGCTTGGAGAACCCGTGAGAAAAAGTCACGCACCCCCCATATATATATATATATATATATATATATATATATATATATATATATATATATTGCCTATCAACGAGTATACTTGTTCCAAGATAATTTTCTTTCAAGCAAACTTATCAGCCAGTTATTGCTTTTAATTGAATATAAAACAATATAAATGGATATCATTTGTTATTATTCTTATTTAACTCCACAGCATTAAAACCGTGTCATAAAAATGCAGTAAGAATGCAAAAATTTAAAAAAAGTACATCCCAAGTATTTGTATTTTCATTTTTCTTATAGAATTATTACATTCAAATTTATTCATATAGAATTTCAATTCTGTTGAATAATTGGTAATCATATCAATTTTTGAGTGAGCAGTCTTCGATTAGATATGCTAAAATCCTAGTTTATTTAGTTGAAAAGAAAATGAACGTTTTATTATTAAAAATCTTTGTGATGTAATTATTTATGGGTGATATTGTATATATAATATTTTGAAATTTAGAGTAAATATGTATTTTGTGATGCATATGAAAATAACTTAGAATATATCTCCATGTTCTTACTGTAAAAATATTAAAGTACATTTTAATAAAAATCTTTTTATTTACGCCAACTCAAACCCTAACCCCTGTCACTTTTAGTAAAATAGAAATTTAATGATTTAATGGTGCTTTTGTTACAAGTTGAAAACATAGAAAACGTTTTAAGAAATATCTTTTCCTATTATTTTTTTTTTCAAATTGCATTTTCTAATTCAACATTTGATTAATGGAATGAACCCTGCACAAAGGGTCAGAAAAGAAGAGAGATTCCTTTTTTGTCTTTGTTTTTGTATTTTGTTGTTTTTTTTATTTCTGATAGACACAAGCAATGAAATCTTATTTGTATTTCAGCTCACTTAGATAAATCATGTGATCAATCTAATAAGTCAGACTATTTGACAGATAAGGGAGAAATTGATGACAATTGTAGATAAATTTGATTTAATATTAACTTTTTTAGCTGAAACTAACAACAAGAGCAGAAGAAGAAGAAGAAAAAGAAGAAGAAGAAGAAGAAGAAGAAGAAGAAGAAGAAGAAGAAGAAGAAGAAGAAGAAGAAGAAGAAGATTCCCAATTAATAAAAACCAGAATGTCTACAATGACGAATATTAAGTAAAGAACAGAAAAAAATGATCAACAAGAAATTTCTTATAAAAATCCTAACTATAAGTCTCATCATTTGGGACGTTTTTAAAAATGGGACCACAAAATAACAACGCATATCTTATAAAAGTCAAATACTTTAAAAACAGATATCTTATAAACGTCAGATATCTTATAAAATCAACAAAATATATCGTATAAAAGTCATAACTCCATGTCTATGGAGACTTTCTAAACTTGACCACAAAAAAAACTGATATCTTTGATCAAACAATCAAAAAATTGATAAAATGGTAAAATTTAGGTATTTTATTGAGTGTCTGGGTTTTTTTTTATTTTGTTATGTCTATTATAAGCTTCATCTTTCTTTCATTTTCTTCTTTACTTTTAATTATAGCAGAATGCCAAATATATAAATTACAAATATAACATACAACAGGGTTTGTGTGTTTTATCAATAAAGGGAAATTTATAAAACTTAAACTAATTAAAGATAAACCGTTTAAGAAAGTTGAAAAATCGTCAATTGATATCTAAAGTTTAAACTGAAAGATATTTTGTTGAACATTCTATCTTTTAAATCCTCTATTTACTGCAGCAGTCAAATTTAAAGGTTAATTCAACATACAAATATTGCTTATATATATATATATATATATATATATATATATATATATATATATATATATATATATATATATATATTAAATTAATATATTTAATGGCATGGCATTAAATACATAAATCTAATTTATATTTATTTATTATTATGGCTCTATCTCAGATATTGAGCACTCTCCAAATTATACTGCATTTGGTTGGCCACAAACCCACAAAGGGAATTAGTGACAACCAACACTATTACAATATATATATATATATATATATATATATATATATATATATATATATATATATATATATATATATATATATATATATCAACGTCCAGTAGATTTATTTGGTTTCATCTTGAAGAATAAACACAGTCCAAATGGGAAGCATAATCAGAAGGGACTGGAATGGTATAAAGTTTCAGCATGCATACATTGTGAACGACATGGATGTGTGACTAAATAATACGTCAATATTGGTTCGGTATTCTTTGCCATCGTTCGCGTATTACCTAAAACTAACCCAGAACCTACTCTCAGTTCAGCGAAATGCCTACAGGAAATTTTATACATTACCTTAAAATTGCAGGCATTATATATATATATATATATATATATATATATATATATATATATATATATATATATTACATTACATTATATTGTCTCGGTTATATATATATATATCCAGGCAGCGATCACATTGATACTGCTATATGGATGCAGAAAAGGACATCGAAACGAGGTTAACGAAAGCATGGACAGCTATCAATAGGCTATCGACTATATGGAAATCAGACCTAACCGATAAAATGAAACGCAGTTTCTTCCAGGCAGCGGTCACATCGATACTGCTATATGGATGCACTACATGGACGCTAACAAAACGGCTGGAGAAGAAACTAGATGGCAATTACACAAGAATGCTGCGTGCAATCATGAACAAGTCCTGGCAGCAACACCCCACAAGACACCAACTGTACGGCCACCTGCCCCCTATCACGAAAACTATTTAAGTTAGGCGAACCAGACATGCAGGACATTGCTGGAGAAGCAGAGATGAACTCATAAGAGATGTACTCTTATGGATCCCAACACATGGCCGCGCAAAAGCAGGACGACCAGCACGAACGTACATTCAGCAGCTATGTGAGGATACAGGTTGTTGTCCTGAAGACCTGCCTAGGGCGATGAACGATAGGGAGGAGTGGCGAGAGAGGGTCAGGGATA